>JAXDDX010000658.1:0-28989 GCA_034670405.1 Hoplostethus atlanticus
GGGGGGCACGTAACAAGCATATTTGCAATAGAGTTTTGGCAAAAGGCTAGTCGTAAATCATACCATTGGATTGGGCATTGCTGGAACGAAAAAGAATAACGTCGTGGGAGAGACAAAAAGTGAGTAAAAAACACCCTAAATATGTTTAGAACTACAAATGAACTTTCTTCTGTCGATTCTTGTTTTTTTTAATGTCACAATTCCAACCCTCCTCCTTTATCCGGGCTTGGGACCGGCTGACTGTAAACCAGGGCGGGATCAGCCAGCGGCGGCTTCGCGCATGCGCGATTCATTTGCAGTCTGGACGCGGAGGGGTGAACATCTCCTGCTCTGGCTGCAGCTGAGAGGGACTGCTGCGCGAGGACTGGGCCGCCTGTGAGTGCTTTGGGACGGGGGAGGGGCCCACGGCAGCACCCGCTGCTCGTTGAGAAGAGTAAGAACGATACGTGCTTTCACGTCAGAGTAAGAACGATACGTGCTTTCACGTCAGAGTCTCCAAAAGTCTCTAATATAAGGTGACCAGAATTCTGAAATGAAAACCGGGGACATTTCCAGTTCGGCGGTCAATATATCATTAAAATATGCAATGTTATTATCTATGAAATAAAAAAGGGGGACAATTCCGGTTTCATGTATTTTGACCACTGTTGTACTGTAATAAACTATGGTGCAGGCCGACTGATAAAACTGGGTACTAACTTTTACAAAGTAACTTTGTAAACCATGTCAGAAAATCTTAGTTTACAGTACCATGGTGAGTGAATCTATGGAAACTAACACACAATAAAGAAAATGGTCAAACTACAATGGTTCAATACAGTGTATTTAATTAGGTATACGTACAAGACAGAGAAGACAGACAAGCAACACTACCAGACTGACACACTGTAACAGACACACTATGACAGACAACACTAACAAGCACTATGTTACAGCAACACGACAGACAAGACAGAACTATCCAATCTGAACAGCCATTCAGTGGTCCTGGTAGTCTGGGTAGAATAAGAGCAGAAGACAGCAAATGAGCAAAATTTAAAAAAAACAGAGACAATAGTATGTGAAATACTAAACATAATAAAGAAATAAGATGATGATGCAATTGGTGACTTCATAATATACTTATACCAACCTAATCTGTATATTTCCTTCTCTTTACCTTTTCACCATCACTCTCTTTACTCCCTTAATTTTTCCTTGTCACTCTCTTCTCCTTCCTCTCCAATCTTTAATAATAAATAGTACACTATCAGATAAAATACTTTTCTTAACAGATTCCCATTGCTTTTTGTATTTTATCTCAAAACATTGTTTGGAATAATAAATTGGCAGGCTCTGTAATCATATCTTTACCTTTCCTTCTCTATCTCCTTCACTCTTCTTCTTATCCAGTCTTCCTCCTCTCCACTCTCTAACAGAAAACATTACGCTAATGTTATCCATGAAAAGTTTTTTATAAACTTGAATGAATAAACTTCAATCAATGAACACAACACATGAAGTAAAATGCATGAACTAGAGTTTTCATACTCAAAATAACTTGTTGCAGCCTGAAACAGTGTGATGTTTGTGTGTGTGATCAAAGGGCTTTTTAACTACCTTTTTTAACTACTATTTTTTGGGGGGGGCGGTATTTTTTTATTTCTACACAAAGTAAAACACAATGTTAATTATATGGTGTGCGTGTGTGTGTGTGCGTGAGTGAGTGACAGAGACAGACAGAGAGAGAGTGAGAGAGACACAATGCAAGATTCAGCCTGTTATTTATTTGCAGGCTAGATCGTTACTCTGGTAAATGAACTGACGGTGTGAACCTGGGTGATTTATGCAAACAGCCCGTGTTGGCGATCAAACATGGAAATATGCATTCAGCCTCGCGACTGTATTATTGTCAAAAGCACCGCGTCCGGTACGAGCCAAGTTCTCCAAGTAACTCGGCTGACTTTAGATATTTTACAAACCGAGGTAGGAGCGAGCCGATGGAAGAAAACCTAACCGGTGTAGAAGCAGTGAGAGTCGCGAGCTGTTAATCCCTGTGGACAGAGTGGCTGTGACGATGGACAGATTGTGTTGTGTGGCGCGGCAGCAGCAGTGAACTATGTATAGGCTCTGTGTAGTAGAGCAGCTCCGTGTGTGGCTGCCTATCGCGGAACGATGTGGACACAGCTACCCAATGAGGATTTTCCTTCATCACGAGTACAGATATTGACAAATTTTACTCGGATGATACTCGTGCTCGTAAAAAGTACATTATCCGTACCGGATACTCGTTTCTAGCTCTATAATACATCTTGACATTATAACATCACTAGCTAGTATCTCAAACGATTGTAACTTACCGGTAGGCTCTGCTGCCCGGTCTTTCTTGCCACGTAAAATATTATTTAACTTTGCGGTCTGTTTCTAACGCACAGTTAAAAACGGGGACATTTCCGGGGACAGCTCCAGCCGGGGACAGGCCACCAAAAACGGGGACTGTCCCCGGAAAACGGGGACGTCTGGTCACCCTACTCTAATAACACCAGAAAAAGTCGCTAGATTTGTCGCTAGTCGCTTTTTTGAAAAAGAGTCGCTAGAGGGGTCTGAATACTCGCTAAATATAGCGACAAAGTCGCTAAATTGGCAACACTGAACCAGAGAGAGAGAGAGAGAGACTGAAGACAGACTGAACACAGACAGCCTTTGACTTTTGATGGTCTATATTGAAACATCTTGAATAAAAGACCCCAGGAAACAGTTTGCTGAAAGACTAAAAAATAAAAGTCTCTCGTATCTAAAAACACTCATACTCACACAGACCTGCATGTGATGTGTGATGTTTTTTTGTGTGTGCCCCCCAGATGTAAAAGGATCAATTAGATTGTGTAAATAGGTGAAGGTGAGGTAACTCTATAGTATGGATATATATAGGGATAGTGTGGCTCGATGATGCAGCCCTACAACAGGCTCCAACAGAACAGGCTCCCAGACGCCACACTAAAATGTCAGAAAACAAAAATGGCCAAAAGATAAAAGTGGACAACCCAGTCGCACCAGTGTAACCAGTTGAAGAAGATGGCAGAAAACCCCAGAGACAGGGGAAGAGTCACCAAGGGAGCAACAGGCCTGCAAAGTAAAGTCTGACGGCAAAGAGTGAAACAGACACACAGTCCTAGAGCAACTTAGACAAGCCCCTCTGGTGGCTGAAGCTCACAACAAGAAGCTGGCCTCAGAAAACATCACCCTGAGGGAGGAACACGCCAGAGTGACCAGCAAGGAGCTCAGCACCTCCTAAGCCATCCGATCCTGAAGAGAAACTCTGGAAAAGTGTCAAAACCCTGATGACTTTTCACATCCACACCTGGAGTGACTTTGCTAAAGAACAGAGATGCTGGGAGGAGACCAGGCACCGCCTCCTGGAGCAGTGGTCCAACCAGGAGAGACTGTGGAAGACAGAGAAAAGAGACATGGAGGACATGGCAAAGAAGGTGGGGGAGGATTTCAAAGAGAAGAGAAAGAGGTGGGAGGAGCAGAGAAGAAAAGTTATTGGAGAACGTTCTCCTATGTCGAGTTGGAGGAAGAGGTGAAGACGGCAAGGAGGGGGTGTCTCTTATTTATCTGCCAGTAGGGGGCGAGCGTGTCTTGTTTCCAAAATAAAGAGTTTGTTCAATTTTCTCCAGTCTAGTGTCATTTTCTTACGCCTTATCCTGCCCCGTTTCAAGGTATTGATATTGTTTCTAGTGAAACTAACAGGGGACAAGTGGAATTACCTTGTCCACCCATTTGAAGAAAAATACAATGTTTTATTTATTGATTTATTGATTAGAAAAATGCCATTTGTTTGACTGAATCTAATATATGGTTTGTTGCCCCATTGCTCAACGTCATCCAATCAATAGTGGAGCAGCGTTCATTATGATGTCATGATGTGGTGAGAATTGGAAGGCCAGCACCGTTTGGCTCATTTGACGTGGAGCAGAAGAGAGGTAAGAAGCCTAGACTGTAAAAACTCAACTAATCTTTAATCATTAACTCCATGTGTATAGATGTGTTTGTTAGCTTATTAGCATACTTCCCAGCATGCATTGTATTAGAGTGAACTCTCCAGAAACCCTTCATTCCTTGTGTTTGGATAAAGTTACAGGATGGAGACATTGTGGGTGAATCAGAGATCACTTTCTGATTAAAAAGGAAAATCATGATAACTGTGATGGAAATGTGTTGCCAGTTCAATACACCTGATACTTGCATCAGTGCAAAGTGTACTGTAGTAGTGCAGTGTAACAATGTTATCACACATGAACAACTGACACTAAAACCACTTCTAGTGAAAATAACAGGAATGCATTGAATTCAAATACCTAATGCTTGTCAACATGATGAGAAATTTGGGTTCACTCAGTGAGTTTTACTACATTAGAACAATTACTACTACAATTATTTTGTACTATTTTTCAACTGAAGTTCCTTAACATTTATTTCAGTACAAACAGCAAAACTTCAACATGAGTAAATCCAGAAAGAAGAAAGACAAGGGGAGTGCTTGGACATTGCCTGCCTCCCTAATCCAGGACCAACACCTTGATGTTGGCCCCCCCACCAGTCCAGAGCCACGCTTCATTGTGGTGCAGCCCACAGGAAGCCCTGACAGCTTTGTGGGTGGAGAGACCTGCCGTCCCCCACCCTTCATATAAAGCGAGTGATGTCAGCACTGCAGAGCTGAATGAGACTCGCTCTGAATCTGAGGCTCAACTGGCAGCAAGGAAGTCGGTGCAGGACGTTCCCAAGCTGCGCATCGTCCAAAACGTGGTGGTAGACCTCGTCACTGCCGTGTTTAAGGGCATTGAGCTGGAGACGAGCAACGTTCCTCAGGACTGCTCGCCCACGGCTTCTTCTCATGTTGACATCATACTGGTGTTAGTGGACGTCATGCAGGACATCTCTGGTGAATCCACCATAGAAGCAGCCCTGACCCGCACATCGAAGGGTCGCGTCGGTTTCTCCCAGGCCATCAGAAGCCGGATGCTCAGCAACATGTTTCAGGAGCTGGAGAGCTTGGGCACCGCCGAGGAGCGGAGGATCAAGCTGAAGCTTGGCAAGGAGGAGATCATCCCTGCCATCAGGCTCGCCGTGACCAGAGAGTTACAAGGGCTCCTCTGTGGTGCTCCACTTCCCAAGGTGGACTCCTCGTCCTTCTCCTGCATAAGGAGGAGGACTCTGGTGGCTCAGCGCTCCACTCAGCCGAAGATCATAACAATCCACAAGGAAACTCTGTGGGAAGTCTTTTGGAGGCTCACCTTTCGGGTGTTGCCCCAGGCACCGCTCGGCCTGGACGAAGACGACCTGGTGGAGGACGTGGTCAAGATGCTGTCGGACGTACAGTGGGCCAAAACCACCAGAGACTGGAGCCAAGCCAACACCTGCCTGGAAGAGAGCGAGATGGCAGATGTGCTGCGGCACGCCCAGCAGGCCGTCTGCAGAGAATACTCTCAACAGGACCTGAAGAACATGACTCAGGAGAAGATCCAAAAGCTCCACAGCAGCTTGGTGACTCATGTGGTGAGATGCATCATGGCCCTGCCAGTCAAAACAGCAGCCACAAACAGAAGACAGGAGGAGGAGGAGGAGGAGGAGAAAGGGGAGAGGGAGAAAAGGGAGGAGAAGAAGGAAAAACGGAAGAAGGAGAAACAGGAGGAGGAGAAAAGGGAGGATATAAAGGCGAAAGAGAAAGGGGAAAAGGAGAAAAGTGAGAAGAAGGAAAAAAAGGAGGAGAAAAAGGAGGAGGAGAAGAAGGAGAAGAAGGAGAGGGAGAAAAGGGAGAAAGAGGAGGTGCTTGTTTCATGCACCTTATTACAAGTTAGTTTGTTTTTTGATTGAAAAGAGCGGTAATAATAGAATGTATCAATATTATTATTATTTAGGAGAAGGAGAAAAAGGAGCGTAAGGAGAGGGAGAAAAGGGAGAAGAAGGAGAAAAAGGAGAGGGAGAAGAAGGAGAAAAGGGAGAAGGTGTTTGTTTTATGCATCTTATTACTTGTTTGTTTTTTTCTGTCAGTATTTGAATGAAAAGAGCAAAACAAATAAAATGTGTTAATATTATTATTTAGGAGGAGAAGAAAAAGGAGAGTAAGGAGAGGGAGAAAAGGGAGAAGAAGGAGAAAAAGGAGATGGAGAAAGAGGAGAAGAAGGTGAAAAAGGAGGAGAAGGGGAAAAGGGAAGAGAAAAGGGAGAAGAAAAAGGAGAAGAATCTTATTACTTGTTTGTTTTTCTGTTACCACTTTGAGATTTTCTTTTTATGAAAAGTGCAACAAATAAAATGTATTATTATTATTTAGGAGAAGGAGAAGGAGGTGGTGAAAAGGAAGAAGGGGAAAAATGAGAAGGTGAAGAAGGAGAAAAGGGAGAACAAGGGAGTGAGACTCCTAGTCAGACTAGGAGCAAGACTAGTCCAAGCACTGGGAGCTACGAGGCGCTACCTTGCCTCCTTCCTCAAACAACGCCATCGCCCCAAACTTGTCTTTTCATTTCTTTGTTTCGACTTTTATGTTTAGTTTCTTTTCTTTTCCTTTCCAGTCCCCAACCTAGAAAAACATTGATCCCTCCCCCCTCGCCATTTGCTTTGCTATTGTTTCACATCTACTTTCAATTTCTATCAAATGTATAGTAAATAAATACATTTCAATAAACTATTTGACTCTCTGGTGATCTTCAAGGCTGCAGATAGGCTGGAATAAAGCCAAAGCTATTTCATAATATCTCATCCTGTAATAACCCATTTAATGTTCAGTGTATTAGCCAAATATCAAGTCTCATCCTGCAGCACAGAGGAAACAAGGCTCTTAAAGGGACCTAGTGAATGTGGATTTGTGAATTGTGAATTGTACAACCTGCTATGGAATCATGCTACTCATCTGCTAATACATGATGGAAGGGTTATTTTCCTTCTCTAACACATACATTACATTCTATTAGGCTGCACAACATCCAAGCATAGGCCTTTTTTAATATGTGAGTGGGCCATTTTCAGCTGACATGCCATTGGTGACACCACATCATTCATCAGCACCGTGAATCCTGATTTTGACCAGAGAAACGAGGAGGACAGCGGCAAAAAACAAATAACAGTAGAAAGAGAAACATCATCACATTAAACACCTGTAGAAAAAGTGATTTAAGGCAGGGAGGGCATTCCATACTGCACAGTGTCCAGTCACCGTTCACCCTAAGGATCAAGGATCCAAGAACATGTTTCTGAATGTATTTTCATGCAAATATAATGGATGCTCTTGTGTCACATCTACATTTTTAATAATCAATCAAAAGAAGTATTTCAATAAATTAAATCTTTTGGTCCCAGGACACTAATGATTATTTTATTTGATCATATCATACACATATGTGATGGTAGAGAGGTGTGGAGGACAAATACTTTGCCAACTGTGACGCTGTGTGGTATCCAGTATGTCCATGATAGATCACACCTGTACCCCACCAATGCTAGAACCAAAACTGCACTGACACGCCCCCTACTGGTCCTCTCCTCTGACTTAGGCGCAGTCAAGTTAAAGGGGAATTCCTATTTGTACAAATTCGTCATTTATACCGCAAAATAGGTACAAAACCTTTTGGAATTGCTCCGGTAGATCGCCTCAGTCGCCAGGCTGCTATGGCTGCAACGTAATCCGCACTTCCAATAACAATCTGAGTCTGTCAGTGGCAAAAACAAGCACTTTTAGTGGACGTACTTTGATCGGCGCACTTGCCCCTGCGGATTACGTTGCAGCCATAGCAGCCCGTTTCGTGACTGCTGACTGAGGCGATCTACTGGAGCGATTCCAAAACTTTTCGTACCTATTTTGCGGTATAGATGACGAATTTAAAAGGTTTAAAAATACCAGAATTCCCCTTTAAGACTGATGGGGTAATCAATCAGCATGCTTTATGAGCAATGATTCAAACATTGATGAGAGACAGGCGTAGAGGACGAATGGCCTTCAAACCAGGATGCTAAGAGGTATCCACGCTTACCAAGAGAGAAAATCCTTTCAGGGTGTCTAGTTGGAGGATTTTCCCCAGGACTAGCAATTTACTAAACCCTAAGGTATTAGTATGGTAAGCTAAGTCCCTAGATCTAATATTATTTGCCACCAAAACTTATTTGGACTAAATTGGAGCATTGACATGCCACTTCTCTTCATTCAGTTTGTCCCACAGCATTTAATTCTTGTCAGGGTGGAAAATCCTCTGAAAGCATTTAGACCGTGAGACACTAAAACTCTCCAGTGACTCTTCAGTGATTTTTGTGGCATGTGTTTCGTTGACAGTAACTGAAAAAAACATACCCCCTCCCCTCCGTCAGAGCTCCCTCAGCTAGAAGAGACAGGAGGTCAATGGCTGGCTTTGGAGGCCAAGGGGCGGGACTCCTTAAGTTTCATCAATGGTAAGGTGTCCTCCTTATTCGCTCCCCTGATGTTGACTGACCGCTGGTGGGGCGGAGGCGAACCACTTAAGGAGCGTCATTTGTGACGAGGAAGAGGGCGGGTATCATCCTGTGACATCGCATACATCCGCAGCAGCAGTTTACCTGCAGTCTTTTTCCAGAATCCCATCTGATTGTGTAACTTGTCTTTGATGTTGAGATGAAAACTCACAACCATCTAACTGTCTGAGTCTCAAATAAGACCGACTCCGTTTTGCTGTTGTCTTTCCTCTAACTGTCTGGCTGGTATGGTGTTGAGCAGAGTGTGGCCGTGATCAGATAGGACACCCATCGGCGAGGGTTGAGGGCGTTGTTATGTTACTGATAGTTTATTTAAATTCCCATCATCCACTTGTGGTGTGTTTACAAGCAAAAAAAGAGATCAGGAGCCCCATGTACCTGAAACACTGAACAAACATTTCAATTCATCTTGCTGCTATAAATAAGAACAGACTACAAATAAATAATAATATGTGGCAGTGGCTAGTTGGTGTACGCTGAACTAGAATGGAGAAGTAAGATGACTACTTCCCTCCACTAGTCTGGGGGTCCACCTTGGGCAAGTGGTAGCACCCCCTAAGCCCCCCCAACCTAGGGAAACAGGTACCTTTATGGAACAACACAGAAGAAGGAAAGAGACCCGGCCCGGAGGAAGTCCGGGGCCCCTGTCTGGAGCCAGGCCTAGGCAGAGGGCCCGCCAGCGAGCGCCTGGTGGCCGGGCTGGCCACGGAGCCCGGCCGGGCACAGCCCGAAGAAAATACGTGGCACCACCATCTTCCATCTCTGGATCCTGTGGACCCACCACCCGCAGGAGGAACCGTAGGGGTCGGGTGCGCTGCCAACAAGGTGGCAGTGAAGGCGGAGAGCGCCGACGGACCGGACCCAGGCAGCAGAGGCTGGCTCTAGGGACATGGAACGTGACCTCACTGGCGGGGAAGGAGCCGGAGCTAGTGCAGGAGATGGAGCGATACCGATTAGATCTGGTGGGGCTCACCTCCACGCATAGCGTCGGTTCTGGAACCAAACTCCTGGACAGGGGTTGGACTCTATCCTTCTCCGGAGTTGCCCAAGGCGTGAGGCGCCGGGCGGGTGTGGGCATACTAACAAGCCCCCGACTGAGCGCCGCTACGTTGGAGTTTACCCCGGTGGACAAGAGGGTCGCCTCCCTGCGCCTTAGGGCAATGGGAGGAAGAACTCTGACTGTTGTGTGTGCATATGCACCAAACAGCAGCTCAGAGTACGCGACCTTCTTGCAGACCCTAAATGGAGTCCTGTACAGGGCTCCTGCGGGGGACTCCATTGTCCTACTGGGGGACTTCAACGCGCACGTGGGCAATGACGGAGATACTTGGAGGGGCGTGATTGGGAGGAACGGCCCACCCGATCTAAACCCGAGTGGTGTTATGTTACTGGACTTCTGTGCTAGTCATGGATTGACCATAACAAACATCATGTTCGAACACAAGGTTGCCCATAAGTACACCTGGCACCAGAACACCTTAGGCCGAAGGTCGATGATCGATTTTGTTTTCGTGTCATCTGATCTGAGGCCGTGTGTATTGGACACACGGGTGAAGAGAGGGGCACCACCACCGATCACCATCTGGTGGTGAGTTGGATTAGGAGGAGGGTGAAGCCTTTAGACAGACCTGGCAAACCCAAACGTGTAGTGAGGGTGAACTGGGAACGTCTGGAGGAAGATCCAACCACCACCTCCGAATTCAACCACCACCTCCGGCAGAGCTTCTCGGACATCCCTGTGGAGGTTGGGGACATCGAGCATGAGTGGTCGGTGTTCAAAGCCTCTTTTGCCGAAGCTGCGGCTGCGAGCTGCGGCCTTCGGGTCATAGGTGCCTCAAGGGGCGGCAACCCGCGAACATCGTGGTGGACACAGGTGGTCAGGGAAGCCGTCCGACTGAAGAAGGAGGCTTACCGGGATATGTTATCCTGGAGGACTCCGGAAACAGTTGCAAGGTACCGACAGGCTCGGAGGTCGGCGGCAGCAGCCGTGACTGAAGCAAAGCAGCGGGTGTGGGAGAGGTTCGGAGAAGACATGGAAAAGGACTTTCGGTCGGCACCAAAGTGTTTCTGGAAAACCATCCGGCACCTGAGGAGAGGGAAACAGGGGAACATCCAGGCTGTTTACAGCAAGGATGGTACACTGTTGACCTCTACTGAGGAGGTCATCGGCCGGTGGAAGGAGCACTTTGAGGAACTCCTGAACCCGACAGTTCCATCCTCTACGATCGAGGCAGGGCTGGAGGATGATGGCGGATCAACATCAATTTCCCTGGAGGAAGTCACTGAGGTAGTTAAACAACTCCGCAGTGGCAAAGCTCCAGGGATGGATGAGATCCGTCCGGAAATGCTGATGGCCCTGGGGGTTGAGGGACTGTTGTGGTTGACACCGTCTCTTCAACATAGCGTGGAAGTCGGGGACAGTGCCAAAGGAGTGGCAGACTGGGGTGGTGGTCCCACTCTTCAAAAAGGGGGACCAGAGAATGTGTGCAAACTATAGAGGCATCACATTACTCAGCCTCCCTGGGAAAGCCTACTCTAAGGTGCTGGAAAGGAGGGTTCGGCAGATAGTCGAACCTCATATCGAGGAGGAACAATGCGGATTTCGTCCCGGTCGTGGAACAACCGATCAGCTCTTCACTCTCGCAAGGATCTTGGAAGGGGCTTGGGAGTTTGCCCAACCAGTGTACATGTGTTTTGTGGACCTGGAGAAGGCTTACGACCGGGTCCCACGGGAGATCCTATGGGAGGTCCTGCGAGAGTATGAGGTGAGGGGGCCACTACTCAGGGCCATCCAATCCATGTACACCCAAAGTGAGAGCTATATTCGGGTGCTCGGTAGTAAGTCGGACTCTTTTCCGGTTGGGGTTGGCCTCCGTCAGGGCTGCGCCTTATCACCAATCCTGTTTGTGATTTTCATGGACAGGATATCGAGGCGTAGCCATGTGGGGAGAAGGTTGCAGTACGGTGGGCTGGGGATCACATCACTGCTTTTTGCAGATGATGTGGTCCTGATGGCACCATCGGTCTGTGACCTCCAGCACTCACTGGGTAGGTTCGCAGCTGAGTGCGAAGCGGCTGGGATGAGGATCAGCACCTCCAAGTCTGAGGCCATGGTTCTCAGCAGGAAACCGGTGGACTGCCCACTCCGGGTAGGGAATGAGTCCTTACCCCAAGTGAAGGAGTTTAAGTATCTGGGGGTCTTGTTCACGAGTGAGGGGACTATAGAGCGGGAGATTGGCCGGAGAATCGGAGCGGCAGGAGCGGTTTTGAGGTCACTCTACCGCACTGTCGTGACGAAGAGAGAGCTGAGCCAGAAGGCGAAGCTCTCGATCTACCGGTCAATCTTTGTCCCGACCGTAACCTATGGTCATGAGGGATGGGTCATGACCGAAAGAACGAGATCCAGGATACAAGCGGCTGAAATGAGTTTCCTCAGGAGGGTGGCTGGCGTCTCCCTTAGAGATAAGGTGAGAAGTTCAGTCATCCGGGAGAGACTCAGAGTAGAGCCGCTGCTCCTTTGCGTCGAAAGGAGTCAGTTGAGGTGGTTCGGGCATCTGGTCAGGATGCCTGCTGGGCGCCTCCCTAGAGAGGTGTTCCAGGCATGTCCAACGGGGAGGAGGCCCCGGGGCAGACCAAGGACCAGGTGGCGTGATTACATTTACGCATTGGCCTTGGAACGTCTTGGGATCCCCAGGGCAGAGCTGGCGGATGTGGCCAGGGAAAGGGAAGTCTGGGGCTCTCTGCTGGAACTGTTGCCTCCGCGACCCGACCCCGGATAAGCGGATGAAGATGAAGATGAAGAAGAAGATGTTAAAGTAGTTAATCCCCCAAAACACGAGACTAACTAACTAAACCATTGGAGCTGCAGGCGTTTATAAAAAGCGTCCTATGTGATCACGCCCTAATGTCTTCCGGCCTTAACTTTCTTTATACTGCTGTGCAACATACTGCTACAGTATTGTACCACTCCTTTTTGCTGTCGGCTGTATACATGGGCTCGCTCTCAGTGTACCCCCATTCATTAGAAATGTTGAATGAATGAACTTAATGCACTGTGATGTGTGTGTGTGAGCTTAATTGATTCATTATTTTTGATGTACCTCTGATGTTTTGTTTCTGTTTGACGTATGATTTGATTGACATGTAAATAATATCCACCAAATATCACCAAAAACACTATAACAGATCCATCTCTGTTGGACTGCCCTAACAAGCCAGAGATCAACCACACAGCAGTCGACCACCATGTACCCAATGTCTATTACACTTACCATTCCCTCATATTGTGACTTAGACCCTAGAGCACATGCAGCACCAGCACTTGTAAGAACGTTACATTGCATTGCTGCTTGAGATGTATTTAAAGTGATGGGATTATGGGATGTAGGTGTTCATGTAAGGGGATTGTAACGTGTCCTCCTCTCTCTCTCTTTCTGTCTCTCCTCTACGTTTGTGTTCCAGTGGAGAACGGGGAGCACTGCGACTTCACCGTGCTGCGAAACATGCTCATCAGGTGAGGCGCTTTCTCTTCCGTCTCGTGAAAGCAACTTGATTTCTTGATTTGTTAACAGTAATTATGCTGATGTCTCCATAACTGTGGTAATGATTTAGGCTCGGTTCAGGTTCATGTCATCGCTTTTGAAACGTTTGTTCCTGTAGTCTTTCAAAAGTTGTTGCTTTTTACGCTCGCCAGGTGGTAATGAAACAAAATCACCTCAGTAGATACCATAACTCTGTCTGACTTCCTGTTCTCCTCTCCCTTCCCTTCCATGCCTCTCTCCCGGGACTCTTCCTCCTTTTGCTTTCCTCTTTTCTCCTCACCATCCTCCCTCCTGCTTACCATCCCTCTTTTCCCTGTTTCCCCTCCTCTTCTGTAGGACCTACATGCAGGACCTGAAGGACGTGACCAACAATGTCCACTACGAGAACTACCGCAGTAAGAAACTGGCTGCCGTCACTTGCAACGGAGTGGACACTTCCAAGACCAAGGGACAGCTCACCAAGTAGGAAAAAGAAAAGAAAGAAAAGAAAGAAGTCTTTATTCGCAACATCGAACACATGCAGGGGCGAAGTGGCCGCCAACACAACACAACACACACATGCAGGGTAGAGTGTCCGAGTTGAATGAGAGTACTGCTTTTAACCCATCCCCGCCGACCTTCCTCCCAGGACAGCCAGGGAGCAGTGGGCAGCCGCCAACACCAGCGCCCGGGGACCAATTCCAGATGTACGTCGCCGTCTTCGTCAGGGACAGGACAGGATATTGCATGTTTTTTAGATAGGGTTCTTTTTACAGGAGGAGACCCACGTGAGCACGGAGAGAACATGCAAACTCCACACAGAAAGGCCCGGGAGATAACCCACCTGGGCACCCCAGACTCAACAGCGCCCCAGGCGGGAATCGAACCCAGGACCTTCTTGCTGTGAGGCAGCAGTGCAAGCACTACAGTGTTGAATGAATGAATGAATGAATGAATGAATTCACAGTGACAATTTCTATGACCGTCATATCTTAAGTGCATCATAAACACCCTCATAAGTAAGGAAATAACAAGATGTCAGTGTGACTACCCTGGCTACATGGAGTGCACTTGTCTAGTAGTTGTCACACTTTGTTCTTCAGAATGGTTCAATAACTCTATAACTATAGTGGTGGTTCTCAAACTTGGGTCCGGGGACGTCCAGGGGCCCTTGATGGGGTTTTCAGGGGTTTCCCAACAAAATAAGTCAGGTTTCCCATTGGTCGTGAAATTCCTGGAATATCATGGAGTTTTAAGTGTTCCAGACCGGGAAAGTCAGGGAATTTGATCAGTTCTCAGGGGAAGTCAGGGAATATCAGGGAACTTTACAGGAATATATCAGAATGTATTTTACAACTTGTTTCACACATTCATTGCATTAGCTGGTGGTTTTCAGGGTGGACACTAGACTGTTCACCCCTCTAGGAAAACGTTAGCAAACCTGGAAGGAAGAATATTATTAGGTTGTGGGAGCGCTCTTACTAAGTCATGGAAAGTCTTTGAAAAGTCGTGGATTTTTACATCAGGGCTTCAGTGAGAACCCTGATGAGGCTTAGTCATTCTCACCATTATCTCTCTACCTACAGTATAGACAGTTCTGTAATTCAATACTAAATGTCCAACAACTAAAATATAGTCAGGTTCATTGACCTTTGACCTTTGCCCTGGTCAATAGGAGTCCCCTGGCCCAGATGGAGGAGGAGCGGATGGAGCATCTGATGAAGATGAAGAAAATGGAGACCGAGATGGAGCAAGTGTTTGAAATGAAGGTCAAGGAGAAGAAGCAGAAACTGAAGGACTCTGAGGCTGAGGTGGGTTTGAGGAGGTTTCTCTCTGATACTGATATTTTTGGATTGAACATGTCCTCGAAAGCTTATCTAATGTTTTTCCCACGACGGGCCCTCAGCTGGAGCGACGTCACGAGCAGATGAAAAAGAACCTCGAGGCCCAGTACAAAGAGCTGCGACCTGGGGTCTGCTCGGCTGCATTGAGGCCTGTCTACAACCTGGGGCCTGCCTGGCTGCACTGAGGCCTGTCTACATCCTGGGTCCTTTTTGGCTGCATCGGGGCTTATGCTGTATGAGGATTCCATCTACAACCTTCAAATTTTTCCGGTAAAAGCAAGACACAATGTTGCAAGTGCTATACATCATATCATTTTTGACTAGTATGTCAAGTACATGTGGCCCTGAAAATGGACCAAAGAATTGGGCTATTGACAATTCCACTCTCTCACACACCCTTGGAATTGCACACCCATATATAAAATCAACTTGTGCTTTCTCTTTAATATGGCACAGTCGATTTATGGCTTATTTGCATCCAAATTCTTTTTGTAACATTGCACAGCTCCAGTATCTGCTAGTGCTGTATGACTGTTTTACAGTTCCTACTCATGACTCTCATCTTCATTCTTTGAAAAGCATTGTATCAAAGGAGGACACTTCTTCCAAGAATATGAAGCTGAAGTGTATCATAATGTTGCTACTGATGTTGGCTGGTAACATACAACCAAACCCAGGTCCTATCGATAGGAAATGTTTGCTCACACCAGATGACTTTCTACATAGGACTGGCTTAGGCTTTTTCCATTTAAATGTACGTAGCCTCATTCCTAAAATGGATACGATCAAGATATGGGCTCAAACAACAGATGCAGACTTTATGGTATTCTCTGAGACTTGGTTGAAGAAAAGCGTTTCTGACAGTGAAATTGCTATGAGTTATTATAATGTGTTTCGCTCAGACAGACAAGGCAAAGGGGGGGGGTATAGCTATCTATGTCAAAACCAAATTCCGAGCAACAGTGATAAAATCTGTATCTATACCCAAACAATTTGAACTGCTTGCTTTAGACATTGAGTTTGCTGCAGACAGTCACATTGTGTTGGTTGGCTGCTATAGGCCTCCGTCTGCTGTTAAAGATGCTCTGATGTCACTATCAACCTTACTGTCAGATTTGAAAAATAGAGAAATTATTTTAATTGGTGATTTAAATTGGGATTGGCTGTCTCCTGCTGCTGATGATGTAAAGAATTACTGTGATTCTGTAAACTTAATACAAATCTTAAATGAACCTACCCGGCCCAATCCTAAAAATCCTAAAAAATCAACTCTGATTGATCTCATATTGACAAATGCTCCTCATAAGTTTTCTGAAATTGGAATATTTCCAAATGATGTTAGTGATCATTGTGCCGTGGTTGGGGTACGAAACTGCAAATTACAGAAGGTAAAGCCACGTTTTATTACTAAACGAGATTATAAGAAGTTTGATGAGCAAGGATTTTTGTATGACCTTTATCAATGTAATTGGGAAAGAATTTTACTCATCCCTGATATTGAATTAGCTTGGTCCTTCTTTCATAATCAGTTCTTAGCTATTGTAAATAAACATGCCCCATATAGGAGTTACAAAATAAAGGGCCGTGACAATCCATGGTTTTCCCAAAATTTATCTGAGCTCATTCATGAAAGAAATTTGGCATGGGCAAAAGCACGGGAAACAAAGATAGAAAATTACTGGATCACTTATAGCTATTTGAGGAACAAATGCACAGTGCAAATTAGAAAAGCAAAGTCTGAATTTTATTTAAATGAAACCACCATAAATCTGAATGACCCCTTTAAATTTTGGAAAGTCATCAAGTCCATGTCAGGCAACCCCTCTAACAATGATCTGCCGAAGCATATAAATGTAAACTCTGAAGTAGTTACAAATAAGAGGGAAATGGTAAACTGGTTTAATCAGCATTTTGTTTCATCTGAAAATTTGTTTAAACCTATTTGTAATTCAGCTACATATGAAAACTTAGATAACGAACGGACACAACCTATAAATGAAACAGCTTGTGTTGGTTCCATGGGAAATCTACGGTCTTTTGATTTTTCAGCTTTTACTAATGGGGAGGTCCTTTCAGCTTTGAAAGGTATAAACATAAAAAAAAGCAGCAGGTCCAGATGACATTGATCCATGGTTCTTAAAGCTTTCTGCAGACATTATTGTTGAACCACTGACTTATATATTTAATCTGTCCATTGGTTTAAACACTATTCCTGAGATATGGAAATCTGCTTTGGTCCTTCCCCTGTTAAAAGGAGGGGATCCGTCAAACTTAAATAATTATCGGCCCATTTCCAAATTACCAGTCTTTGCCAAAGTTTTTGAAACACTCACTAGTGACCAACTAAAAGAGTTTCTACACAGCCAACGTATCCTGAGTGGGTTCCAATCTGGTTTTAGAAAGAAGCATAGCACTATAACAGCCACAATGAAAGTTACAAACGACATAATAGAAACACTGGATTCCAAACAACAATGTGCAGCCTTGTTTATAGACTTGCCAAAAGCTTTCGACACTGTCGATCACCAAATATTTTTAAATAGGTTGTCTGAGATATTTTTGTCTACAAAGGCTGTTTTTGGTTTAAAAAAAATTTTTATTTTCTAGGACACAGTGGTGCACATTATGACAAATCTCTGATAATTAACTGTAAAACAAGGAGTGCCACAAGGTTAAATTTTTGGGGGCCCATTCTTTTTCCTTTTATGTAAATAGTTATGTGAACATTTTGATGAGCAAAAGTCCATTTAATCGGTCACCAAAATCTATGTTCCCCCAAAACCAAAATTTTTATTTAAATTTTAAATTAAAAAAAGATTCAATAATCATTTCAAAAAATCATTATTTTAAACCTTGTTCTTAAAGTAGTAAAAAATTGTTTTTTTTTCAAATCAAACCGGTTTTTTAACTTTAAATCTTTTACAATCAAAAACGGGTTGGTGGTGTCTCTTAAAGTATCGGGGTTTATTTGATGAAAACAATTGTCTTTAAACTTATATTGCCCTCAAAAAAACAAACTTAAATTGGTTTTTATTTAGAAATAAGGCTTTGTTATTTTTAACAAAAAAACCGGGCGTACTTTTTTGCCTATATTGGTTATGGGGTGAATTTTTTAATTATAACCCCCAAAATACTCTTCGTGCTTTGGAACAATTTACATGCTGCTTTAACGTTTTACAAAAGACACCCCTATAAATCACTTTAGAAAATTGGGACACCTGCTGAAAAAGTCCATTTATTTGTTTTTAAAAAATTGGGACATTTCCCAATTACTTGAACTTTACTTTTTCCCTGAGGTAAATTAAATCTAATAAAAATTATTTTTATCTGCCCCCAACTTGAAAAGAGGGGGGGGAAAAACCCTTTCAGTATTCCCCTTTTTAAAAATTTTAAAAAAAAAAGTTTGAAGTGTTTTATTAGAATAACCTTTTTTAAAAACAAATTGGAACCCTGTTCCTACCAGTTTTTAATTCTTCTTTTTTTTATTTTTAATTTTTGAAGACATTGCCCCCATTTTTTACTTTTTACCTTACGCTTTTTTTTATTTTGGTTGTTTTTAAATTTCTATTTTAAAAAATTTTTGTTCTCCTTTCCACCCACTTGAAAAAGAAGAAATTAATTTTTCCCCTTTAAAAAAGGATAAAAAAAAAATAAAAACAAGGGTGTGAGGGTTTTTTTGTGGTATTTTTTCCCCCCCCCCTCATTCGCCCCCCCTTCCCTTGATTTTTCCCCCCCCTGTTCCGTTTTTTGCTTTGGGGGGCTTTTTTTTTTTTTTTCCCCCTCTCCCCCCTTCCCCCCCCCGGCCCCCCCCCCCCCCCCCCTTTTTCCCCCCAATTTTTGTTGGGGTTTTTTTTTTTCCCCCCCTTTTTTAAAAATCCCCTTCCCCCTTTTTCTTTCTTCATCCCCCCTAATTCACATCTATGCCCCAAAAAACACACCGGTAAACACACACATACACTTTTACTAACACATTCCATAACAACCTTCCAGTCTTTTATTTTTAACTTCAGCATATTAGCATGGAGGTACCCCATTTCATATACAGAATGTACAACACACATCATACACACAATGCATGCAGATAAACAATAAAACACACCCCTCTCTAAAAACACCCCTCTCTCTGCGGGGTTTTCATCTGCTGAAACAGTGTGCACATGTTTGTGAAATGACCTTGTATTTCCTGACAATGAGGAAAAGCCCAAGTCCCCTGAGGCAGTATGGAGTCAAATTATGGCGGGGGACCATGCATAGCCATTTCTGTCCCAATAGTACTGTCATTTCTAGATTTTTGTAACTTACACCCCTCTCCTCTGCTGCCTTTTTAAATCACCACAAAAACACAATATTCTGTGTGCTGGCATAATAACACGAGTCCATAAACATTTCAACACCCATGGGTGAAAACCAGACATTGTACACCCCCTTAAATAGTGGGGTCAGGAGAGGGTTAGATGCATGTGAAGGGAGGTTTCACAAAAACAGAGGTGTGGTAAGGAGTGAGGCGGTAAAAGCCAGGTGGAAATGGTATTTTCAGTGTGTGGGAAGAGAGAATGGTGTTACGTTATCCCGTGTTTGAGGCATGATATTGCCTGAAAATGCACCAGAACTGACACACACTTTCTATAAACAGAAAAAGGGATAAAGAAAAAACTGGGAACGTAACCATAACATTGACTTTTCATTGCACCGTGTCTTTTGTTTTTTTAGTTCCTCAATACCGAGCAAATGACCATTTTTATTTTTTGAGTAGAAAAAAATGTGAAAAACCACATGGGTGTCTATAACTTGGTTACAGTATTATGATTTTTTTATATTGTGACATTTTGCTAGTGTTGTCAAAGCCTAAAACCGGGGTCCCTTAAAGGGTACACCAGGGTTTTTTGGGACATTGTTAAACTTGTTGATGAAAAATAGACTCCAAAATCAATCATACCCGATAGATGTTGGCTAAAGTCTCGTTGCTAACACTTCAGCATACACCGTTGAGTTATACTTGGCTTCATGCTAGCATTTTACATAACGGGTTTTTGAGTGATAGCACCTTCAAGCAGCCATTAGCATACACTGTGTTGAGTGATAGCACACTTCTGCTAACACTTCGCATACACTGTTGAGTGATAGTAGGTCCATGCTAACCTTTAGCATACACTATGCCAATGTAGTAGGCTTCATGCAAAACCATTAGCATGCACTGTTGATGTAGAGGCTCCATGCTAACACTTTAGTGTGCACTGTTAGTGATAGTGGGCCCCATGCTAACACTTTGCATACACTATGTCCAATGATGTAGCTCCATGCTAACACATTAGCATGCACTGTTGATGATAGTAGGCTTCATGCAAACACCTTTAGCATGCACTGTTGATGATAGTGGGGGCTTCGCTAACACATGTATGTTTTTGGGTTTCTAGTTCTCGTCACTTAGCTAAATTGCCAAAGGAAAAAATGTCCCAAAAGCTCTTGTATTCCCTTTCCCTTCCTTTCCCCCGGGCCCCCTCTCCTTTCCCCAAAAAGACGAAAAACAAAAGTCTGCCAGCTGGGCCCATAGGTTTGTCTCAGAGCCCTTTCCCCACACACTTTGCAGTGATGTTCTTGTTTTCCCTTCTCAGGGGTTAGTGGAACCCACCAAACTTACCCTCCTGCTTTCCTGTCGGGCTCATGTCAAATTTGAGGTAAAAGGATTATTTTAAAAGGGATAAGGGAAATATATTTTTCCCAGAGTCATGATGGAATGATATCGGCAAAACGCACACTGTGCGACCCCTTTTAACAAACCTATCGAAAGTTGATTTTTTATTTTCATATGATGATGGATAAATGTGTTTAGGGTTGAAAAACTGACTCCTTAACCCTGAGATCTTTTCTGAAAGGGCTCTTTAGATTAATCTGTTATTTTAGTATAAAATTAGTTTTAGTCTTCAAGATCTTTTTTAAACAAAGCTGAAGGAAAAAGTAGGCCACACATGCTCACAAAAAACCTTCTTCATGCACACACCACACACACACACACACACATGGACCCTATCAAGGGCCCATTTTCCTGTACATTAGGTTTTTGCGTTTATTCCAAAACCCAAAACACTGAACTTTCATTCAGCCCATACCCTGTGGGGGAAGCAATAAAAACCCACGTTTACACCACTTACAAACCTATGCCAATGGCTACCCCATCTAGGACCCACTCTTGTGCTAAATATTCTTTTAATTTAAAAAGTAACCCTTTTGGGTCCAACAGGGTTTAAAAAAAAAAAGGGGAAGTCTAAACTGATAAAAATCTGGATGAACTTTCTTCAATTTTTTTAAACCCCCCCTTCCAAAACCCTTGGTTAAGCTAGACATGAATTTAGGGGATTTTTTTTTTTTTTTCTTTTTATATGTAACAGCTTCTTTTCTTTGTTTTATCATCTGTTTTCTCTCTCTAACTGTACATGAAAATATTAAAGATGAGAAGGGTTTTGTGCTTAAACCTGCAAGTGTTTGCTTCTTTTGAAGTTCCCCAAAACATAACATCATGCTTTTTCAGAGTCCAGACAGACAGACAGCAGACAGACCTTTTTAAAAATTTAAAACCCCCCCAAAGTTTCCCACACAACAACCTTCTCCGTTCTCCCCACGGCTAGCACTCATCCATTTAAGACCCTGAGCTACCTCCTACCCCCGGGCTATGGTCAAGCCTTACACCCCCGCCGAACACTTCTCTCTGCTGCCTCGAGGGAGGGTTGCCTCGTCCTGCCGGGGGCCCCGGGGGGCTGATTCCCGATATTCATACATGCTTCACTTTTTTGTCTCATTTGTTTTTTAAAAAAAAAGTAGGTTTAAACAATATTGTACTTTTACCTTAGCACGGTTTTTGCTCTTAGATTTCTTGTTTAGGAAGGAAATGACTTTGATATCTATGACTGTTTCCTAAATCTCGTTAATGCACTTTTGGGGGGGTAAAACGTCTGCTAAATACTGTAAAGTCATGTAAAAAAAACTAAATTTAAAATTTTCCCCCCTAGTGGCCACATGAAGAATTACACATTCTACCAGGACGTGTAAAAGGACTCACAATTTAAAAAAACCACAATATACGGCTAATTGTAAATTATGTAATACTGTAATTGAGGGAAACAATAATTACGTACTTTTTGCCAAAAGGGTTTATAATGCTTGTTCTTAAAGAATACAATCAATATCACTCAGTAGATGGATTTGATTTTAAAAAATAGGGACTCAAAGTTAAGGTTCCCCAAAGTTAAGACACTCTTCACCCCTGTTAAAGGGGGAAACTGACCCAAAAAAATGTTTTTATGTTATTCTCAAAAAGTGGACAAGTTCCCGTAATCTGGTCATATTTTTTAATTGTTTTCGTTTTGTAGTGATAGTTCTCCAATCAGTTAACACCAACCTCTAATGACTGTCGGGGTCGACTCAAAAGGGGCTTCTTTGTTTGTTTGTCAAAACTGAAATGGGTTTGGTCCATCAGCCCGCGGTTGATGTTGGTCTACTCCCCTTTTGGGGCACTTTTGACAGAAAACTGACTGCTGTTTCTTTGATGGGACTTTGGGTTTTTGTTTTTACTTTCTTAATTTTGGGTGTTTTTTTGTCAGATGCTCTTCCCTGCCAATCTCTCCCGAAAACAGATTCTTCATCTCATTGGGAAAAAAAAAAAATAAAATTTATATTAAAAACATAAAATGCATTGCCGAGTTTGTTTTGGGACAACCCAAATTAGGGAAATTTAAAACAATTTTGTCATGGGTTTAAAAAAGATTAATCAGTGAAATGATGAGAAATGACAAAACAACACAACAAAAATATTGGTTTATTTAAAGGCAATAATAATTACTGTTAAAGTCAACACATTCATTGAAATAATTTTTGCTTTAACAGAAAAAATGGGAAAAAACTGAAACAACAAAATAGATGTTTTGCTTTGGGGCATGAGATTAATAAAATACCAAATAAAACGAAAAATATTTGAACCTGTCAAACAACAGACCCTAGATTAATAAAAATCATTTATTTTTTGGTTAAATGGTCATTGATTCAATTTCCCAAATTAAATGTCCATGTTTTTGTACATGTTGATGTTTAAAAACCCCGTTCGTTACCGACACATAGAAGACACTATTTACAGTGAGATGAATGGAAACCTTTTACAAACAAACAGTTTTGTTGTGTGTGTGTTGTGTGGTGTTGTGTGTGTGGTGTGTGTGTGTGTGCAAGTGAACATCATTTCAGCAGTTGTGAGTGTTTCTTCCCCCCCTATCTGCCAGAAACTGGGGGAACCAAACCCCCCACTAACCCAACATAAACCCAACTCCAGGGGGAGAGGGGTTCTGAATGTGAGGTGAAGGGGGGGGTGGGGGTGGGTCAGAGAGTCAAGGAGCTCGGGAGAAGGCAGGTGCCAGCAGGCCGTCCCAAAACTCCTATCTGTTAGAGGAGGGGAGGAGATACAAACTGTTTATCGTTATTGTGCAGGCATAGTAACAAAACATTCCCATAGCAGATCAGACCCAACTTTTCATTCCCCCAATCCTCAGTACCACCCCCTTTCCCCTCCCTTTTGATTCCTCTGTATGTACTCCTATATTAACCCTTCCCTTTTACTCCACCTCCCATAACACTCCCAGTCAGACCTTTCTAACAGCACCTGGTTCCGTAGCAATCTCTCTGGGTACAGGGTATGGATGCTTCTCTTCCCAGTGTCACCTTCCTGTTGTCCTCAACGGGGAAGGTTTTGTTTGCTGTGTTTGGGCCAGTGTGATTACAACATTGATGGGAACAAACACAATCAGCATCAGTTTCTGATCTGAGATCTTTTTGTTTTTTTATTTTATTTATTGATAGTTTGACTTTCAGTGACTCATATCAGCCTCATTTCATTCTCTAGGATCTGAATGAATGGATGTCATATTTTTGCTGTGTTGATGGGCTTTCCCTCTCAATAGTTGAATTTCAGGAAAAAAACTAAATCCACACTTTCACTTCCTCAGCCCCGATTTTTAACCCAAAACCTCCCCATGGTCGAACTGGGGGGGGGGGGGGAAAGGGGAAAATGGGCATTTAATAACCTTCCTTATGAATGGTTTCCTTTTCAAAAACACTGAATCCACCATTAAACATAAACAACATGACCCCCGCTTCACAGTCAACTGAGAAACAAATTGGTGGCAACTCCACCCCTCAGAAACATTGGGCCTCTCCATACCTGAGGTCTCCAGTCTCCAGTGTGGATCCTCCTCCGAAGAGCAGCTTACTCCTGATCCTGGGTGATTGTAGGTCAGGTCCAGCTCTCTCAGATGGGGGGGGTTGGAGCTCAGAGTGAGGCCAGAGAAGCAAGCCTTCCTCGAGACTGACAGCCCCACAGCCCGGAACACACAAGACAAGCTACTTTTTAGATGTTGTTAGTTTACTTATTTTTGTTTATGTTTTTTAAGACCTGGGCCCAAGGGGGCGAACATACATCAAAACAGCAAAAACAACACAAAAACAACATTCAAAAAAAATTTTTTCTAGTAAAACAACAACATGCTCTTACTACATTTAAAGTCAAACTACTGAAAGTAGGAAAAAAATTGGGTCAAAGTTCATTAGCTGTAATGTAAAAACTTACTGAGGGAACGAGACATTAGTTTTAACAGCAAATTGCAAAATTTTTAGTTGAATTCAAACTGCTGAATTGCAGCCTAGTTTGTATTTGTGATTAGTCTAGTGATACTTTTTTTTGTCATGTGGCACAAAACTTTTTACCACGTCAAATGTGCAGCTCACTCTGACTAATGCTCGTAGAAAGTTGATACTGCTTATCTCATCTAGCAAGCTTTAAGAATTTCCCGGGAGTATGGGTTTGGGATTGAACTGTATACTACTTTCATCACGGTTGTCATGATTTTTCCCTCAGGGTTGACCCATGATTCATGGAGCGCATGTTAGTAAAATCTGCCCCTAGGGAAAAAAAAATCAAAGATCTTATATTTCTACCTTTTAAGTCCCCCTAAACACAAAAGAGCCCTTAGCTAAAATGAATTTAAAACATTCTCCTATTTCCCAAAAGAAAAGAGCATGTTTATCCCACTCTGAACACGCAAGAGACACCACATGTCTGAAATTTTTCTTATTTTAAATCCCTAAAAAAGAAAATCAATACTGTTTTTTTTCCTATTAAGCCCCCGGGGCCAACAGCCATCGTAGGGCCAATTTTCACTAATATGTCATATATTAGCGTCCCCAAAATTTCAAGAGTCCTTTCTCTCTGTTGTCCCCCCGTTCTCTAAAGGGGTTTTAGGGGAAAAATGTCAGATGGGGGTCACAAATGGTAAGATTGAGATCTTCCCCGTTTAGAGAGAACAAAAGACGACTCGAGTCCATCCATAACTTGATCCAAACAGGGAAAAAGGGGTTTCTGGAGAGTTGGCTCGAGTGCAGTGCATCTGGGAAAATACTAAAGCTACTATAAATATATTCCTTAACACTGTTAGTTTTTAATAATGCTTGGTAAGTTTTTCCGATTTATCTTCCTCCATCCTATCCTCGATGTCCTAGCTATCCATTTTTTGGGGGTTCTTATTTTGACCCCTTCCTTCCTTTTAATGCTAAAAACACGGTTCCCCCTGAGGTTACTCATGTGCCCCTCCGGCCCCCAAGTCGGCGTGGCGGCCCCCGGGGCCTGCTGGTCCCTCGTGTCCCTCCTGTTTTCGTCAGTGCATGGGTCCGCCCCCCTGAGTTGGCCCAGGCAGCACCGTGTTGCAAAAGGCGCAGTTGAAAAAACACCAGAAACATTTTTTTTAAAGCGTAATCTCTACCCCATATTTTTTCAGGCACTCTTTAGGGCTGTGCGCTACTTCAGCTCCCACGTGGTGTCCCTCTGCCTCTTTACCATTTAACTCCGATCATTACCGTATATGCTTCCTTTATTAGACGGGTCCCCCAGCATTGTACTATTCAAAAGGCTTCTGCCATGATCTTCTGGTGGGGTTTGTACTCGGAGAAGATGCATTCGTGGACTTCAAAGGTTCCTATAGCATATGCTTTCATGCCCATTTTCACCATAGATGGGCAAGGTGCTGCAGAACGCTCGGCACACTCTTACAGTTTTTGCCCATTGCTTCCCCAAATAAAAGTAAGCTTAGAAAAAGCATCAAACCTTAAATTTTTTAACCATGCCTTAAAAAACACCCCCCCAAAGAACAAACACATTTTCTTACACACTTTTTTTTCAAAACACTCCACACGTTTCTTTCATTGACACTTCTTCAAGAATGAAATCTCTTGCAATCATTAGGAAAAAAAAAACTTTTTATTCAAAATGCAAAACATAAAATGAAATTGGCAACACACACCCCACACACACACACACATGAAAACACATAACACTAAATTGAACACCAAACAGTTGAGCCTTTGCATACAAATAGACCTCAGGTAATCCCTCTTTTGTGAGAACTTTAAAAACATGGAGGGGAGTGGACCGAAGGAAGAGAGGAGGAGGAGGACGAGGGGAAAAGGGAGGACGAGGGCGAAAAAAAGAAGGGACCCGGGAATAACGGAGACATATTTCGACGCCCTTAGGGCCACTTTTTGGGGGACCATACATCAATCATGGCCTGACGATGAGGGAGGCTGGGCAAGAGTCCAGCCCCAAACTGAGTCGCTACAAAAGGTAGCATCCATAATCGAACATTTAACTGGGAAAACAGGTACACTACCGCTCAAAAGTTTGGGGGGCACTTAGAAAGTCTTTTTTTGGAAAAAAAAACACAATTTATTTTAAATTTAAAAAAAATTTAAATTTATCAGAAATACAGTTAGACATTGTTAATGGGGAAATACTATTATAGCTGGAAACGGCTGATTTTTTTAAGAATTCAATCGGCTACAGAGGCCCATTTTTACAACCATCACTCCTGTGGTCCAAGTTTATCTTTTTTAAAAGGGAATTGAGGGATTGAAAAATGTTGTCTGATTTAAAAAAGAAAAAAAAAAATTGCCTTTTCCTTAGGCTAGTTGATATCTGGAGCCACATTTGTGGGGTTTTTTACGTCTCAAAAAGAAAAAAGACCTTTCTTTAAAAAATCGTCATTTTATTCTTGTTTGAGAAATGAAGGATATTCCATGTGATAAATTGCCAAAAAAACTGGAGACTCATACAATGGTGTGTACTACCCCTTTACAGAACAGGCAAAATGGGTTTAAAAAAGAATAGAAAAAGAAGGAGGCCCGGGCACAATGACTAGAGGAAAAGTAATCAGAGTCTCTAGTTTGAGAACAGGCCCTCACAGGTCCCCAACTGGCAGCTTCATCAAAAGGTACCCAAAAAAAACCCGTCCCAATCAACGTGAAAGGCGACTCCAGGGTGCTGGTTTTAGGAGAGTAGCAAAGAAGAACCCCAAACTGAGACTGGCCAATAAAAAAGGAAAGATTAAGAGAAGGGAAAAAGCATGCTGGTATTCTTCTATAATGGAGTGGGCCCGCGCCCTCACCGAAACTCAACCCTATTGAGCGTTTGGGGGCACTTGACCCCTAGGTACGTAACTTTTGGAGGGGCTTAAGAAGCATGGGGTGAAATGTCTTCAGATTACCTCAACAAATTGACAGCTAGAATGCCCGGCGTATTCCGGGTGTAATTGCTGCAAAAGGGGGATTCTTTGATGAAAGCAAAATTTGAAGGACAAAATGTTTTTTTCAATAAAAACCATTATTTCTAACCTCGTCAATTGTCTTACTAATTTTCTATTCATTTTGCAACTCATTTGATGAATAAAAAATGTGAGTTTTCTTGGAAAAAATGACATTTTAGCATAGGATGTCTTCAACTTTTTACACTAGATGTACCTTTGTAATTGTTGCACATCATTTGCATCACAGTACAATACAATGAAACCTACAAAATTAGGTCTATGCCCTCAGTGGACAAAAAAAAATAGCTATAGTCTGTAATACATGTAAACAGTTTTTATGTTTCTGTTACAGTATGTAAAAAGAACTAACCAAAGATTCAGTTTTTGCATTTTTTTACAGATCTGCCAGATCCTCCTGAGGGTGGAAAAAATAAAGTTGTTCACCCCTGAAAAGGAACTGGCCATTGTCAATCTATCAAAAAATTTTTGGCAAACAACACCCTCCTCCTACTCAACTACGAAAAAAATCCCCGCAGATACACAACATTCCATAATATGGAACAGTACGGTATGTACGGTACGTGTACCCTACATATTGTTTATTACTGTATGTATTTTTCACTTTTCTTGTGTTATTTGTTGTAAAAAAATGCAAAGGAAAAAAATAAACTGTATTTTTTTTTGAAGCCTTTCTATTTTTTTCATTGAAATGTGAGTAGAGTACTGTACTGGAACAATCTTTTCACAGAGGCCCGATAGGAATTAAAAAGGTATACAAATACTAAGACGCAGTGTTTTGTATAAAATACTCAGTGTTTGTTTTTGCTTAGAAAGAGTAATCCAAATGGTGCATGTTTGGGATAAAATTTGTTGCAAAAAAGCCCTTTGAAAAAAAGGATTGTTAGGTTTTGATTGCAGAGTTTTTATTTTGACACAAAGTGAGATGTTTATCTCCCAATGTCTTACTTGGCTTGTGTGGGAGTTTTGACCAATAGCCAAATACACAAAAACATGTGTGAGCAATCGTCAAAAACGTGAAAAGCAATGAATGTGATGTATTAAAAAAAAAAAAAACAAGAAAATGTCTTCAATCTTTGGGACTTTACGCATGGAATTCTTGGAATGGGTTTTCCTCATTTCAAATTCAAGATTCAAGATTCAAGAAGTTTATTGTCCATACACACACGAGGGTGTAGGAAATGCAAAGTGGCAATGTCAGCAGAAATGTGCAAAATAACAGGGTTTACACTATTTACAATAAAAAGTTTTTAAGAGCTCTATAAAAAAAAAACACAATATTACAATAAGAGCACTTTTTAAAAAATTAGTAAAAAAGGGAAAATTGATGTATAATATAAAATTTAAATTTTAAAATTTTGTGTAGTCTTTCCTAAGTGTGTGTGTGTGTGTGTGCAAAGAGGGGGGAGGGTGGTTTTTCTTGGTGGGGGCCCCTGGTAGGTCGGGTTCACATCCTGATGGCCTGAGGAAAAAAACCCGTCTCAGTCTCTCGTTTTGGCAGCGTGACACGGGGGCGTTTTG
>JAXDDX010000659.1:0-28966 GCA_034670405.1 Hoplostethus atlanticus
TGGTGTACTTGGGGCGGCAAATTAGAAAGGCAGATCTAGAAATTGAATTACTCGAACATAAGTTAGAGGTGGGTGCATGGTGACAGGTGAAATGTGTTGTTGGAACAATATAAAAATACTAACTGTTGCTTTTGTATTTGTAGGAAATAAAGAAGACCAAATGAAAGGTGTCTTTATTTGACTGCTCGGGGTGGTGGTAACTTAATCCGTGAACTGTAAACGGCATATTATATCTCGGACAGCTCTTCCATCCTGGACATAGAACATCTAATCGGGGTCTCAAAATCCTCTCCCGACGTAAGGCTATGCGAATTACTTCCGCTTGAATATCGATCGGGTTACTGAGGAAAGGACACGCCATGTCCGACAGCTGCTTCAGGCTCAGCAGAGGGGAGGAGATAAGGAGAAAGTCAGGGTTTGTTCAAGAAAACCTGCCAGCGAGCAGGTTAGGTTCACAGAGTCAGTTACCATGGTAATTGACTCAGAGTTTGAGTTACCTCTCTTTCTGGAACGGAAAACCCAGAGTTTCCCTCATCTCAGGGTTAAAAAACCTCAGAGTTTTCACTAAACCCGCTTCTTGGAACAGGCCCCTGGCCAAGGTAGCAGCAACATACAGTACAATACAGCAAATACATCATCAAATACAACAACTCAAATAAAATGGCCTTTCTAGTAAAACAACAACATGCCTCAGTTACTACATTCTTTATGGTGCATTTCAATTCATCCAGTGAACAAGTGAGTCCAGAATTGGACAGACCTCACTGTCGGGTGTCCAGTCGGCATTGGAGTTGGACACAGATCAAATCCAGGCTGCATCTTCATCAGATGGTAGGACTATGTCATTCTAAGTTACAAGTATTTGTAAGGCGTTCAGTCCATGTGATCAGAATCTTGTATTGTTATGAATGAGGACAATTCAGCAAATACACCATTGCAGCCGATGAGGTCTTTTATTTTCTACAAGGCCACTGAAACATTTTGTTGTTCATGAGGTTTGGAACTACTGTAATTGATTTTTCATAAAGAATAAGGCATCCTAAGAGCCTTCCTGCATGTTTCCAAACACTTGTAGGTTTTGATCGTACCAACGAAGAAATTCAGACAAACAAAACGATGAACGAGACTATGTTCGTAGAAACGTTTGACGATCAAATCGGATCTTACCCACATTCCGAGGCCCAATGAGTCTCTTGCTGTCTCGGTGTTCCTCTGTCTGATGAGAAAATAATTGACCCGCTTAATCCTTGGACTCTTTCAGTATTTTGTTAGACGGTATACAATATCGGGGCGCTTCAGCTTAGGAGCTGCCTTGAAAATCAAGCTGACTGAAAGTAGGGAACAATTGGGTCAAAGTTCATTAGACTGTAATGTAGTAAAACTTACTGAGGGAACTGAGACAATTAGTTCAAGCAGCAAATGTCTGGTCGCATTGACAAGATTTATTAGTTGAATTCACAACTGCTGAATTGCAACCTAGTGTTGCTATTCTTCACTAGTGAGTTAGTCTAGTGAGTACTTTTATTTTGTCAGTGTGGCACAAATCTTTTCACCACGTGGCAAATGTGCAGCTCGCTCTGCACTAATGCTCGTAGAAAGTTGATACTGCTTGTCTCATCTAGCAGAGCTTTAAGAATCCAGGGAGTATCGGGTTTGGTGATTGAACTGTATACTACATTTCATCACGGTTGTCATGATTTTCCATCAGAGGTTCACCTATGATTCAGTGGAGCGCATGTGTAGTAAGTCTGCCCATAGGAAAGAAAATCAAAGATCTTATATTTCTACCTTTTATGTCTCCTAAACACAAATGAGCCCTTAAGACTAAGATGAGATTAAAGACATTTCTCCTATTTCCCAAGAGAAAAGAGCATGTTTATCCCACTCTGATCACTACAAGAGATCGCCACATGATCTGAAATAAGCATTATTTAACTCTCCTGAACAAAGAAAACTCAATACTGTTGCATTTTCCTATTGAAGCCACGGGGCCAACAGCCATCGTAGGGACCAAGTATCACTATATATGTCATATTAGCTGTCCCAAAGTCTCAAGAGTCCTTCCTCTCTGTTGTCCCCTCGTTGCTCTAAAAGGGTTTTAGGAGAAACTGTCAGATGCAGGCGATCACAAATGAGTAAAGATTGAGATCTCCCCTGTTTAGAGATGAACAAAAGACGACTGAGTCCATCCCATAACTTGATCCAAACAGGAAGAAGGGGTTTCTGGAGAGTTGGCTCGAGAGCAGTGCATGCTGGGAAGTATGCTAATATGCTGCTAGATAATATATATACTTAACACTGTTAGTTTAATGAATGCTTGGTAAGATGTTCCTTCAAGTCACAAGACATGAACTAAGTTCTGAAGCTGATAACTAAATCCTCCTTGTGTCTGCGCCATCATTCCTTTTCTGTCTGCTGTCAAATTCTCAAAGTGAGCCATCATCATGTTGGGTCATTTAAACTTTGCTATGTGAATAGTTCAAGGACGCTTGTTTATCCGGACATCCAGACTCTTTTAGGACTGGTGCTGCTACTTCAGTTGCCACGTAAGGTGTCCCTCTGCCTCTCTACCAGTTCAACCTCCGATCATTATCCGTATATGCTTCCTTTATTAGACCTGATCCCCCAGCTATTGTAGCTATTCAAAGAGGGCTTCTGCCATGATCATGTTGGTGATCCACCACCATCTCTGGTGGTGTTTGTACTTGGAGAAGATGCATTCTGTGGACTTCAAAAGGTTCCTATATGCATATGCTTTCACTGCCCATTTTCACCCAGTAGATGGCGCATAGGTGCTGCAGAAAGCTCGGCACACTCTTACAGTTTTTGCCGATTGCTTACACACTAAAAGTGACTGCTTAGACAAAAGCATCAAAACCTTAACTTTTCTAACCATGCCTTAAACAAAGGCACCAAAAGTACAAACACATTTTCTGCTACACACTTCTTGCAAAACACTCCACACTGTTTCTTACATTAGACACTTCGTTCAAGAATGAAATCTCTGGCAATCATTGGGAAAACACTTTTCTATTCAAACTGCAAAACATACCTGAATTTGCACACACACACACACACACACACACACACACGCACACCCCCCGCCCCCCCCCAGGTAAGCTCACCTCTTTTGTGAGAACTTTAAAAACATGGAGGCAGTGAGAGCGAGAGGAAGAGAGAGAGGAGGAGGAGGAGGAGGAGGAAGAGGAGGACGAGGACAAGAACAAAGAAGGGGACCAGGCAATAGACGGAGACATATTTCCGACGACATTAGGGCCACTTTGGTGGACCATAGCATCAATCATGGCCTGACGATGAGGGAGGCTGGGCAGAGAGTCCAGCCCAACCTGAGTCGCTACACGGTAGCATCCATAATACGGACATTTAGACTGGAGAACAGGTACACTACCGCTCAAAAGTTTGGGGTCACTTAGAAATCTCCTTATTTTTGAAAGAAAAGCACAATTTATTTAAATTAAAATAACATTAAATTGATCAGAAATACAGTCTAGACATTGTTAATGTGGTAAATGACTATTATAGCTGGAAACGGCTGATTTTTAATGTGTTCCAATGGCACATTGTGTTAGCTAATCCAAGTTTATCGTGTTAAAAGGCTAATTGATCAATGAAAATCCTTAGGCTAGTTGAGTATCTGGAGCATCAGCATTTGTGGGTTCGATGATGGTCTCAAAATGGCCAGAAGAAGACCTTTCTTCTGAAACTCGTCAGTCTATTCTTGTTCTGAGAAATGAAGGATATTCCATGCGAGAAATTGCCAAGAAACTGGAGATCTCATACAACGGTGTGTACTACTCCCTTCACAGAACAGCGCAAACTGGCTCTAACCAGAATAGAAAGAGAAGGGAGGCCCCGGTACACAACTGAGCTAGAGGACAAGTACATCAGAGTCTCTAGTTTGAGAAACAGGCCCCTCACAGGTCCTCAACTGGCAGCTTCATCAAATGGTACCAGCAAAACACCAGTCTCAACGTCAACAGTGAAGAGGCGACTCCAGGATGCTGGCCTTCTAGGCAGAGTAGCAAAGAAAAAAACAAATCTGAGACTGGCCAATAAAAGGAAAAGATTAAGATGGACAAAGAACGATTTAGGGAAGAAGCAGTCAGCAGCCTATTGAGCTGTTGTGGGAGCAGCTTGACCGTATGGTACGTAAGAAGTGCCCATCAAGCCAATCCAACTTGTGGGAGGTGCTTCAAGAAGCATGAGGTGACATTTCTTCAGATTACCTCAACAAATTGACAGCTAGAATGCCAAAGGTCTGCAAGGCTGTAATTGCTGCAAATGGAGGATTCTTTGACGAAAGCAAAGTTTGAAGGACAAAATTATTATTTCAAGTAAAAAACATTATTTCTAACCTTGTCAATGTCTTGACTATATTTTCTATTCATTGTTCAACTCATTTGATGAATAAAAGTGTGAGTTTTCATGGAAAACATGAAATATTCTGGGTGACCCCAAACCTTTGAGCGGTAGTGTATGTCTTCAACTTTCTACACTAGACTGTACCTATGTAATTGTTGCACAACATTCTGCATCACAGTACAATACAATGTAGTCTTACAATATTAGGTCTATGCTCCTCAGTGAACAAAACAAATAGGTATAGTGCTGTGAAGTACATGTAATACAGTTTTGATGTTACTGTGTACAGTATGACAGTACAGTGTAAAAAAGAACCTAACCGATGACATCATGTTCTTGCATTTTCTACAGATCTGCCAGACGACCTGCTGAGGGTGGAAGGTAACGGTACACTGTACCGTACATACTGTATTGATTACTGTACTGTAATTCTACTTTTCTTTGTGTTGTTTTGTTGTAAAAAACTGCAATGGCAAAAAATAAGCTGTATATGTATTTTTTCCTGAAGCCTTTCTATTTTTGTGTTCATTGAAATGTGAGTAGATGTACTGTACTGGAACAATCTTTCACAGAAGCCTGTATGAGAGAATTAAAAAGGTATACAAAGTACTAAAGTACATCAGTGTGTTGTTGCTGTTTTGAAAGAGTAATTCAAATGGTGCATGTGTGTATAAGTTTGTTGCAAAAATGCCATTTTGAAAAAGGATTGTTAGGTTTTGATTGCAGGGTTTCATTTTGACACAGAAGTGAGATGTTTATCTCCAAGTGTTGTGTCTTACTTGGCTTGTGTGGAGAGTTTTGACACAGTGAGCCAAATCTCGCAACACATGTGTGAGCAATCGTCAAAAACTGTAAATAGCAATGAAGTGTGATGTATTAAAAAAACAAAACAAGACAAATTTCTTCAATCTTGGTGACTTCACTGCATGGAATTCTTGGAATGTGGTTTTACTCATGCAATTGATTCAACATTTCAGGAGAGATACTGTCTCCAATCACTCAAACATGTTATTTCATTTAGTAGTGATGCTAACCAGAGTGTTGTCATCTCTTGATATGTCCGCCATTTATTATTTGCCACTGTCTCTATAGGCTCAGCCTCTGTTTACAGTTGTCATGGTAACGAGGGTAACCTTGTAGTGGCTAAAGATACAATCAGTTACAATGTACATAAGGAAGAATATGGGAGATGGTTTCAATACATTTGGGAATAGAATTGAAGCATTGTATACTTCTTCACAGATACTTGAATAAGTATTAACACTTTAGAAGAACTGCATAATCTAATCCCATATAAACGGATGTTCTAGTGTTACGTTGTTGTTTTGTTAGGCAGTTACAATCTTAAAGAAGACACTGGGGGCCAGTCAGCCATACCATTTATTCATCTATTAATTCTTTCTGAATGAACCCCTCACTTTAACAACGTCACCCTGAGTTTGCCTGACTGTCTCGTCCCTTTTGATTCCCTAAACTCACTTTTTAAACCCATGCATTGTGTATGCTTTTAAACCATTTAAATACCAGTATTTTGGAGTAATTGTCTGTTAACTTTAGAAAGGTTATGGGCTGACTTCACTGGACGTTGAGATTTTCAATTTAAATTGATCAAACACTGGAAATGCTATGCCCTCAGGAGACGAGAGACAAGTAGTAGTATTCTCTCATTACCTAAACTCTTAATCTAACTTTCTTTTGGGGGGAGTTTCCCACTCATCCAAGATTCACAGGGTTCTCCTTTAACCCATCAACATTGATTTCAACTGGAGCTACCAATGTTCACCTGATTCATTATCCATTAAAACTTGTATTCCAACTTACAAATCTACTCTCTCCTGACTTGAAATATCCTCATGGAAAGTAATTCACTGGGCCTAGAAAGTAGAGCTGAATGTTGGTATCACAACTAGTCTGAGAATCCTCCACAGGTTAGGTGTTTCTTCACTGACATTAACCTTCATGTAAAGCAGGATTTAAGTGGTCATGTGTTGACCAGGTTGAGGAATACTGACCTGAGAGTGTCCAGTCTACAGTGTGGACTCCCCAGTCCAGCAGAGAGCAGCTTCACTCCTGAATCCTGCAGGTCGTTGTTACTCAGGTCCAGCTCTCTCAGACTGGAGGACTTGGAGCTGAGAACTGAGGCCAGAGCTTCACAGCTTCTCTCTGACAGGTTACAGACACTCAGCCTGAAGAGGAATGAGTGATAAAAACAACAAATAACTTTGATTATGTTTCTATTTTCACTTGTGTGAAAACAATCATATCTAATACATTTAATATATCCAGTTATCAATGCTGAACCTACACAGATCTATTGGAGGCTTTGACCACTGGCAGCAGCCTCAGAAGACCCTCCTCTGAAGCAGAGTATTTCTTCAGGTCAAACACCTCCAGCTCTTCTTCTGATGACAGTAAGATGAAGACCAGAGCTGACCACTGAGCAGGGGAGAGTTTCTTCTGTGGAGAGACTTTCCTGATGTCAGGTACTGTTGGATCTCCTCCACTAGAGAACGGTCATTCAGCTCATTCAGACAGTGGAACAGATTGATGCTTCTCTCTGGAGAGGGATTGTCCCTGATCTTCTTCTTGATGTACTGGACTGTCTCCTGATTGGTCTGTGATCTACTTCCTGTCTGTTCCATCAGGCCTCGTAAGAGAGTCTGATTGGTCTCCAGTGAAAGACCCAGGAGGAAGCGGAGGAACAAGTCCAGCTGTCCATTTGGACTCTGTAAGGCCTTGTCCACAGCTCTCTTGTAGAGGTGCTTTACTTTAGATTCCTTTCTAATTAGCCTGGATAGTGGGGAGGTTAACTGTGTTTCTCTCAGCAGATTGACACCAGTGTTGATGAATGACAGAAAGACATGAACAGCAGCCAGAAACTCCTGAATGCTCAGATGGACAAAGCAGAACACCTGGTCCTGGTCCTGGTACAGCCCACGCTCCTCTTTAAAGATCTGTGTGAACACTCCTGAGTACACTGAGGCTGCTCTGATATCGATGCCACACTCGGTCATTATTTAACTCTCCTGAACAAAGAAAACTCAATACTGTTGCATTTTCCTATTGAAGCCACGGGGCCAACAGCCATCGTAGGGACCAAGTATCACTATATATGTCATATTAGCTGTCCCAAAGTCTCAAGAGTCCTTCCTCTCTGTTGTCCCCTCGTTGCTCTAAAAGGGTTTTAGGAGAAACTGTCAGATGCAGGCGATCACAAATGAGTAAAGATTGAGATCTCCCCTGTTTAGAGATGAACAAAAGACGACTGAGTCCATCCCATAACTTGATCCAAACAGGAAGAAGGGGTTTCTGGAGAGTTGGCTCGAGAGCAGTGCATGCTGGGAAGTATGCTAATATGCTGCTAGATAATATATATACTTAACACTGTTAGTTTAATGAATGCTTGGTAAGATGTTCCTTCAAGTCACAAGACATGAACTAAGTTCTGAAGCTGATAACTAAATCCTCCTTGTGTCTGCGCCATCATTCCTTTTCTGTCTGCTGTCAAATTCTCAAAGTGAGCCATCATCATGTTGGGTCATTTAAACTTTGCTATGTGAATAGTTCAAGGACGCTTGTTTATCCGGACATCCAGACTCTTTTAGGACTGGTGCTGCTACTTCAGTTGCCACGTAAGGTGTCCCTCTGCCTCTCTACCAGTTCAACCTCTGATCATTATCCGTATATGCTTCCTTTATTAGACCTGATCCCCCAGCTATTGTAGCTATTCAAAGAGGGCTTCTGCCATGATCATGTTGGTGATCCACCACCATCTCTGGTGGTGTTTGTACTTGGAGAAGATGCATTCTGTGGACTTCAAAAGGTTCCTATATGCATATGCTTTCACTGCCCATTTTCACCCAGTAGATGGCGCATAGGTGCTGCAGAAAGCTCGGCACACTCTTACAGTTTTTGCCGATTGCTTACACACTAAAAGTGACTGCTTAGATAAAAGCATCAAAACCTTAACTTTTCTAACCATGCCTTAAACAAAGGCACCAAAAGTACAAACACATTATCTGCTACACACTTCTTGCAAAACACTACACACTGTTTCTTACATTAGACACTTCGTTCAAGAATGAAATCTCTGGCAATCATTGGGAAAACACTTTTCTATTCAAACTGCAAAACATACCTGAATTTGCACACACACACACACACACACACACACACACGCACACACCCCCCCGCCCCCCCCAGGTAAGCTCACCTCTTTTGTGAGAACTTTAAAAACATGGAGGCAGTGAGAGCGAGAGGAAGAGAGAGAGGAGGAGGAGGAGGAGGAGGAAGAGGAGGACGAGGACAAGAACAAAGAAGGGGACCAGGCAATAGACGGAGACATATTTCCGACGACATTAGGGCCACTTTGGTGGACCATAGCATCAATCATGGCCTGACGATGAGGGAGGCTGGGCAGAGAGTCCAGCCCAACCTGAGTCGCTACACGGTAGCATCCATAATACGGACATTTAGACTGGAGAACAGGTACACTACCGCTCAAAAGTTTGGGGTCACTTAGAAATCTCCTTATTTTTGAAAGAAAAGCACAATTTATTTAAATTAAAATAACATTAAATTGATCAGAAATACAGTCTAGACATTGTTAATGTGGTAAATGACTATTATAGCTGGAAACGGCTGATTTTTAATGTGTTCCAATGGCACATTGTGTTAGCTAATCCAAGTTTATCGTGTTAAAAGGCTAATTGATCAATGAAAATCCTTAGGCTAGTTGAGTATCTGGAGCATCAGCATTTGTGGGTTCGATGATGGTCTCAAAATGGCCAGAAGAAGACCTTTCTTCTGAAACTCGTCAGTCTATTCTTGATCTGAGAAATGAAGGATATTCCATGCGAGAAACTGCCAAGAAACTGGAGATCTCATACAACGGTGTGTACTACTCCCTTCACAGAACAGCGCAAACTGGCTCTAACCAGAATTGAAAGAGAAGGGAGGCCCCGGTACACAACTGAGCTAGAGGACAAGTACATCAGAGTCTCTAGTCTGAGAAACAGGCCCCTCACAGGTCCTCAACTGGCAGCTTCATCAAATGGTACCAGCAAAACACCAGTCTCAACGTCAACAGTGAAGAGGCGACTCCAGGATGCTGGCCTTCTAGGCAGAGTAGCAAAGAAAAAATCAAATCTGAGACTGGCCAATAAAAGGAAAAGATTAAGATGGACAAAGAACGATTTAGGGAAGAAGCAGTCAGCAGCCTATTGAGCTGTTGTGGGAGCAGCTTGACCGTATGGTACGTAAGAAGTGCCCATCAAGCCAATCCAACTTGTGGGAGGTGCTTCAGGAAGCATGAGGTGACATTTCTTCAGATTACCTCAACAAATTGACAGCTAGAATGCCAAAGGTCTGCAAGGCTGTAATTGCTGCAAATGGAGGATTCTTTGACGAAAGCAAAGTTTGAAGGACAAAATTATTATTTCAAGTAAAAAACATTATTTCTAACCTTGTCAATGTCTTGACTATTTTCTATTCATTGTTCAACTCATTTGATGAATAAAAGTGTGAGTTTTCATGGAAAACATGAAATATTCTGGGTGACCCCAAACCTTTGAGCGGTAGTGTATGTCTTCAACTTTCTACACTAGACTGTACCTATGTAATTGTTGCACATCATTCTGCATCACAGTACAATACAATGTAGTCTTACAATATTAGGTCTATGCTCCTCAGTGAACAAAACAAATAGGTATAGTGCTGTGAAGTACATGTAATACAGTTTTGATGTTACTGTGTACAGTATGACAGTACAGTGTAAAAAAGAACCTAACCGATGACATCATGTTCTTGCATTTTCTACAGATCTGCCAGACGACCTGCTGAGGGTGGAAGGTAACGGTACACTGTACCGTACATACTGTATTGATTACTGTACTGTAATTCTACTTTTCTTTGTGTTGTTTTGTTGTAAAAAACTGCAATGGCAAAAAATAAGCTGTATATGTATTTTTTCCTGAAGCCTTTCTATTTTTGTGTTCATTGAAATGTGAGTAGATGTACTGTACTGGAACAATCTTTCACAGAAGCCTGTATGAGAGAATTAAAAAGGTATACAAAGTACTAAAGTACATCAGTGTGTTGTTGCTGTTTTGAAAGAGTAATTCAAATGGTGCATGTGTGTATAAGTTTGTTGCAAAAATGCCATTTTGAAAAAAGGATTGTTAGGTTTTGATTGCAGGGTTTCATTTTGACACAGAAGTGAGATGTTTATCTCCAAGTGTTGTGTCTTACTTGGCTTGTGTGGAGAGTTTTGACACAATGAGCCAAATCTCGCAACACGTGTGTGAGCAATCGTCAAAAACTGTAAATAGCAATGAAGTGTGATGTATTAAAAAAACAAAACAAGACAAATTTCTTCAATCTTGGTGACTTCACTGCATGGAATTCTTGGAATGTGGTTTTACTCATGCAATTGATTCAACATTTCAGGAGAGATACTGTCTCCAATCACTCAAACATGTTATTTCATTTAGTAGTGATGCTAACCAGAGTGTTGTCATCTCTTGATATGTCCGCCATTTATTATTTGCCACTGTCTCTATAGGCTCAGCCTCTGTTTACAGTTGTCATGGTAACGAGGGTAACCTTGTAGTGGCTAAAGATACAATCAGTTACAATGTACATAAGGAAGAATATGGGAGATGGTTTCAATACATTTGGGAATAGAATTGAAGCATTGTATACTTCTTCACAGATACTTGAATAAGTATTAACACTTTAGAAGAACTGCATAATCTAATCCCATATAAACGGATGTTCTAGTGTTACGTTGTTGTTTTGTTAGGCAGTTACAATCTTAAAGAAGACACTGGGGGCCAGTCAGCCATACCATTTATTCATCTATTAATTCTTTCTGAATGAACCCCTCACTTTAACAACGTCACCCTGAGTTTGCCTGACTGTCTCGTCCCTTTTGATTCCCTAAACTCACTTTTTAAACCCATGCATTGTGTATGCTTTTAAACCATTTAAATACCAGTATTTTGGAGTAATTGTCTGTTAACTTTAGAAAGGTTATGGGCTGACTTCACTGGACGTTGAGATTTTCAATTTAAATTGATCAAACACTGGAAATGCTATGCCCTCAGGAGACGAGAGACAAGTAGTAGTATTCTCTCATTACCTAAACTCTTAATCTAACTTTCTTTTGGGGGGAGTTTCCCACTCATCCAAGATTCACAGGGTTCTCCTTTAACCCATCAACATTGATTTCAACTGGAGCTACCAATGTTCACCTGATTCATTATCCATTAAAACTTGTATTCCAACTTACAAATCTACTCTCTCCTGACTTGAAATATCCTCATGGAAAGTAATTCACTGGGCCTAGAAAGTAGAGCTGAATGTTGGTATCACAACTAGTCTGAGAATCCTCCACAGGTTAGGTGTTTCTTCACTGACATTAACCTTCATGTAAAGCAGGATTTAAGTGGTCATGTGTTGACCAGGTTGAGGAATACTGACCTGAGAGTGTCCAGTCTACAGTGTGGACTCCCCAGTCCAGCAGAGAGCAGCTTCACTCCTGAATCCTGCAGGTCGTTGTTACTCAGGTCCAGGTCTCTCAGACTGGAGGACTTGGAGCTGAGAACTGAGGCCAGAGCTTCACAGCTTCTCTCTGACAGGTTACAGCCACTCAGCCTGAAGAGGAATGAGTGATAAAAACAACAAATAACTTTGATTATGTTTCTATTTTCACTTGTGTGAAAACAATCATATCTAATACATTTAATATATCCAGTTATCAATGCTGAACCTACACAGATCTATTGGAGGCTTTGACCACTGGCAGCAGCCTCAGAAGACCCTCCTCTGAAGCAGAGTATTTCTTCAGGTCAAACACCTCCAGCTCTTCTTCTGATGACAGTAAGATGAAGACCAGAGCTGACCACTGAGCAGGGGAGAGTTTCTTTCTGGAGAGACTTCCTGATGTCAGGTACTGTTGGATCTCCTCCACTAGAGAACGGTCATTCAGCTCATTCAGACAGTGGAACAGATTGATGCTTCTCTCTGGAGAGGGATTGTCCCTGATCTTCTTCTTGATGTATTGGACTGTCTCCTGATTGGTCTGTGATCTACTTCCTGTCTGTTCCACCAGGCCTCGTAGGAGAGTCTGATTGGTCTCCAGTGAAAGACCCAGGAGGAAGCGGAGGAACAAGTCCAGGTGTCCATTTGGACTCTGTAAGGCCTTGTCCACAGCTCTCTTGTAGAGGTGCTTTACTTTAGATTCCTTTCTAATTAGCCTGGATAGTGGGGAGGTTAACTGTGTTTCTCTCAGCAGATTGACACCAGTGTTGATGAATGACAGAAAGACATGAACAGCAGCCAGAAACTCCTGAATGCTCAGATGGACAAAGCAGAACACCTGGTCCTGGTCCTGGTACAGCCCACGCTCCTCTTTAAAGATCTGTGTGAACACTCCTGAGTACACTGAGGCTGCTCTGATATCGATGCCACACTCGGTCAGGTCTGCTTCATAGAAGATCAGGTTGCCTTTCTCCAGCTGCTCAAAAGCCAGTTTTCCCAGAGACAGAATCATCTTGCTGGTCTCTGTATTCCAGTGTGGATCTGTCTCAGCTCTCCCATGATACTTGACATTCCCCTGTTTGGACTGAACCACCAGGAAGTGGATGTACATCTCAGTCAGGGTCTTGGGCATCTCTCCTCTCTGATTGGTTGTCAACACATGATCCATAACTGTAGCAGTGATCCAGCAGAAGACTGGGATGTGGCACATGATGTGGAGGCTTCGTGAGGTCTTGATGTGGGAGATGATTCTGCTGGCCAGCTCCTCATCTCTGAATCTCTTCCTGAAGTACTCCTCCTTCTGTGGGTCAGTGAACCCTCTCACCTCTGTCACCATGTCAACGCACTCAGGAGGGATCTGATTGGCTGCTGCAGGTCGTGTGGTTATCCAGAGGCGAGCAGAGGGAAGCAGTTTCCCCTTGATGAGGTTTGTCAGCAGCACGTCCACTGAGGTTGACTCTGTAACATCAGTCCAGATCTGGTTGTTCTGGAAGTCTAGAGGAAGTCGACACTCATCCAGACCGTCAAAGATCAACACAACCTGGAACTTGTCAAAGCTGCAGATTCCTGCTTGTTTGGTCTCAATGAAGAAGTGATGAAGAAGTTCCACCAAGCTGAACTTTTTCCCTTTCAGCAAATTCAGCTCTCGGAAAGTGAATGGAAACATGAAGTGTACATTGTGGTTGGCTTTGTCTTCAGCCCAGTCCAGAGTGAACTTCTGTGTTAAGACTGTTTTACCGATGCCAGCCACTCCCTTTGTCATCAATGTCCTGATTGGTTCCTCTCTTCCAGGTAAGGGTTTAAAGATGTCTTCACATGTGATTGTTGTTTCTGGTCTGGCTGGTTTCCTGGATGCTGTTTCAATCTGTCTGACCTCATGTTCATCATTGACCTCTCCACTCCCTCCCTCTGTGATGTAGAGCTCTGTGTAGATCTGATTCAGAAGTGTTGGGTTTCCTGCTTTAGCGATCCCCTCAAACAAACACTGAAACTTCTCCTTCAGATTACATTTCAGTTGACGTTGGCACACTGGAGCACGAGTTTCTGAATGAACAAACAACAAATAACATCAATGAGTGGATGTTGAGGTAAATATGAGAAATGAGAACATTTCCAGGTGAATTTGTACATTTCCAACTCCATTGTAACTATTCAGCTCATCAGTGGTGGACAAACAGGTCCTGACTGACAGCCCAATGTGAAAGGCAACAAAACTGGTTTTATCTTTTATTAATATGTATTATTATTTATTATTTAATATGTATTACATATTTATTAATATGACTGTGTTCAGCATGAACAAATCAATAATTTGACCAAATTAAATGGATTGTGCTCATTTATCCTCCAATATGGAATTGAATAGATCTCATTAGAGAAACTCTCGTCTTACTGCTCTCCAGAGAGTCGGCCAGCTCCTCCTGCTTCATTCTCCTCAGGAAGTGCAGTGTGATCTTCAGAAGTGCCTCTCTGCTGCTCCTCCTCTGCTCTTCCTCCTCACTGTCCACCTCATCCTCCCTCTGCCTCTCTAAGCATTCTGGGTAATCTGGACTCAGAACCGCCTGGAACCTCTTCAGCTCGTTCTTCACAAAAGTGACAATGTTCTCCTCAAGCAGCTGCAACAGAATAATATAGAAATGAACCTTTCATACTAAACTGGTGGACCACAACATCAGATCCATCTGTCATAGACTGAAAGCCCACTGGGCTAAAGAGTGTAGCATGGAGACGATTATGACCACAATGGTTGTTCTTCATTTCATATCGATCTGAAGTAAAAGGTGTTGTTGTACATTTACACACCATAAATATGGAGTCCAGGTCTGTTTGATGCTCCTGGGCAGACTGACCACTGGGAACCTCTGACCTCTGCTGGTGGACTCTGGAGAAAACATGATGTATTAGGTCTCTAGATATCAACACACACACAAACTGAGGGGAAAAAACAAAGCAGAACGGAAATCTGAATAAATCTGTTTCACGGGGGAACAATAAACACAAACAGCATGTTGGTACTAGGTTTTCTAGTGGAGATGAACTTTAACAATGTGGCAGACTGGGGGGAGGTGGGGGTGAGGCGTAGGCTGGATCCAGGAGAGAGTTGAGTCAGTGGACTGACACTCCCTGGATCCAGCACCGGCTGTGGCCAATTAAGGCTGATTGCAGCCGGGCCCTTTTAGATAGATAGATGGATCTTTATTGTCCCCGAGGGGAAATTGCAGTTTGCAGCAGTACAAGACAAGAGCAAACTGTGTTTAACCTGAGTGTGACTGTGTGAACGGGAAAACGTAATAATTTGAGTTATATTGAGTAGAAGATGGAGAAGCAAACAACAAACTGGCAAACTTTTTTACATTTCAAAAAACATACAGAAAGTAAAGGAACAACATAGTGACATAAAGTTGAAAGCAGTTCAATAAAAGGTTTATTTAACATCAATATTTTCCAATATTAATGATTAGCATTCATAGAAAGAGTATCAATTCATGATGGGGGCCCAGAATCTTTTCTAATATTAAAGGGGGGCCTGAGTTTGAGAACCACTGGATTATTGGATCTGACGTTTTGAGAGAAGAAACTGAATCAACAGAGTCTGAAGTCCAGACCAATTCTAGATATCATGACTTCTTACTTCTGCTCACTTGATTTGGATAATAACAAACTCATCTGATTTAAACTCTTGCCTTTGCTCAGTAGAGTGGTGTCCATCTTTGAACTCAATAGGGAGAATCATTGACCGGTCACTCTTCATGGACACACAGCTGGGTACAGGGGAGTCTGGTCTCTCCTGCTGGATGTTGCTACAAACACAAGATTGATAAAACAGGCGATGGTAGGAAAAAGGATAGAAAAGCATGAAAAACCATGTATGGTCATGTATGGTTCCTGGATAAATATGTATGAAAAATATACTTAATGTTACAGGTTTTAATGCTAGCTCATCTTTTGTCAGATCACTGCTGTTCTTTAAAATGATTAACACATTAAATTATTGCCTTTGCTCAGTAGAGTGGTGTCCATCTTTGAACTCAATAGGGAGAATCATTGACCGGTCACTCTTCATGGACACACAGCTGGGTACAGGGGAGTCTGGTCTCTCCTGCTGGATGTTGCTACAAACACAAGATTGATAGAACAGGCGATGGTAGGAAAAAGGATAGAAAAGCATGAAAAACCATGTATGGTCATGTATGGTTCCTGGATAAATATGTATGAAAAATATACTTAATGTTACAGGTTTTAATGCTAGCTCATCTTTTGTCAGATCACTGCTGTTCTTTAAAATGATTAACACATTAAATTATTGCCTTTGCTCAGTAGAGTGGTGTCCATCTTTGAACTCAATAGGGAGAGTCATTGACCAGTCACTCTTCATGGACACACAGCTGGGTACAGGGGAGTCTGGTCTCTCCTGGTGGGCGGGGCTTCAACACAACACAGACAGACCTTTTACTCTGGATAGTGATGGTGTCATGATATCACTGCTGAGCTCTGAGATGGAGAACAGTCATGGACAGTCAGAGATCCTCATCTTACCTCTGAGCTTTGGTCTGGCGGTCATGTTCCCCAGACAGAGAGGTTTTAGAGGTAGGGACCCCCTCCTCTCTCTCCTCAGACAGATTCATAGTAGAGGGTCCAGCTGGACAGAAACACACCCAACATGCTGTTAGCTGGACTCCTTCATTACAACAAGGTTAGTTTCAATTCAAATACATACACGTAACAAATGTGATGTAACGTTAAATGTGTCCATATTGGTGATGAAACATTCTCAGTGTAGTCCTGTCTGAGGTCCCTTATTTGAAGGTTGGTTCTGGGCTGTTAAGAGTCCTATCCTGTTATTAATCACCAACCACATTCAAACCGGTGTCACGTTGATGTTTCTGCTGTTAAGTGTCAAAAAGCTCCTGTTAGCATCGTTGCTAATGCTAGTGAGAGTCAAAGGTATTGAAGAGGTTTCCCTCAAACCTGGAGGCTCTGCAACAAATTACTACTACTACTCAGTGTTGGGCAAGCTACTTGGAAAGTGTAGTGAGCTAAGCTACAAGATTTATTTTTACATTGAACCAACTTCATTCCAAGTCACTGCTGATCAGTCAAACAGATAGGCAGGCAAACAATGTTCAGTTCAATTGTTTATTAAATTAGTGTTTGAGGTCTTGGAAGTTGAGAGCAGCTTCTCCTTGGGGTTGCACAGTAAGCACCTGAACGCATCATCAGCTTCAGGAATGCTTGGGGAAATGTAGCTTGTGTGGACGCTACCGCACTACTTGATCAATAAAAGAGCTTCGCTACTGAAAAGTTATTTGATTCAGAAAACAGCGACGCTACTGCCACGCTACTGAGAAATGTAGTTAAACTAGTAACGCCGCTACTTGTAGTGACGCTACTGCCCAACAGTGGTACTACTTTAATTTCATGACTTTACAGGGTACCCGCGGGGTCTTAAAAGTATTAAAAAAGCATTGAATTTAATATTCTCAAAATAAGGCCTTAAAAGTATTGAATTTCATTTACAAAGTATTGCATTTCGTTTACAAAGGTCTTACATTTTTTTCTTGTCCTTTCGTAGGATCAAATAAATACTGTAACGTCATGAATAACTGTCAAATGTATAAAATGTTTTGTGTGTAACGTTACAATTTACTGTTTGGTGTGTCTTGGACATTACGACAGTACGTGTAATGTTTACGTCAGTGTATTGACGCTCTTGACCGTGGAGTGTGCTGCTAACAAGCTAGCTCGTCGTCTCAGAATGGGCAAGTGTCGTTTTAAGGGGCTTTCACATGATCCGCACAAAGCGTCGGCATCACCGTCAGGTTGGACGAGACTCCTTCACAGGATCAGCGTAGTTAACCACATCGCCAATGATCATACTAGCACAGCCATAGAAGTGAATATAGACTGGCTGCATATACGACCTGTACTAAGCTGTCAACCAACCTGGTAGTCCCGTCTGTAAACCGACATCATTCCATGATACAGACTTTTTAGTCAGATCATGGTATGATTTAAGGTCATGTTGTATAATTTGGGATGCTCCGACACACATAAAACAAGTTTCTCTAATATAATTTTTTTTTTATTTTGCGGCTATGATATCAAACGCCTCTCTTTCCCACTGCTCTCTATCTGTTGGATATTAAACATTTCTAACCATATCCTCTGAACTTTTTACCCTCGAATATAGCTTACTTGCATTCTATTAATATCTTGATGTTGCTGTGCAGATTAGTGAAAGTCTGCCATCACAGGACGCTGTGGTGAGCAGACTCAGACAGGTACAGGGATTCTCAGAAATACGGGGTTAAAACCCCCGCCTGCATGATTGCTCAATATCCTGTTCTGAAGAACCAGTTATGAAAGTTGTGTGTTCAACTCTAACCCCTGTACAAGTGTGAATAAACTCAGAACCTTGCTGACACGCAAATTGCTTGTTGTTGTCACTTTGCTCTCCGAGCGCTCGTGCTTGACAACCTTCAATCACACGACAGACACAGGACGCAGAGCCAGTGCAGAACATCAAGAGTTTCCAACACTATCTCTAACCCGATCACTAATGAATAGCAAACTAAGAGCTATTAGATTCCAGTGATTGGTTGCGCGTCGCGAAGGTCAAAGTTGAATATAGTTGAACTTTGAGCGCAGCTCCAGGGGGTCTCCCAGTGTCGGTGCCCAGGGCGCAGAACGCCGAGGGGCGGCGACGCTTGCCAAATAGGAAATGAATGCCAGCGCCGAGCGTTTTTGTCGCTGATCATGTGATCATGTGTTTTATTAAATTCAAGTACTTGGTAAATAATTATTTTCTAGTGCTTAAAATCCATACTGATTTTCCATTATATCCTTCATACTTTTGCCTCTTAAAAAGTCTTGAATTTAACTTGGAGAGTCCTGGTGGTACCCTGCTTTAACATGAACACCAAACACTAATATGTTAGAAAACCTAGCAGAGTGTTGAGTTGTGGTTTGTGCCTGAACAGGTTTTCAGACCGACACACCTTTAACTGATTGTAAACTAAATAAGGTCATGGTAAAGATATTCAAGTATAATACACTGTAAACTGAAGTAGTAGTTATTTGTTGTGTCGCTTTCTGAACACTGTAAACTGTCATGTAAAGTGTTGGTTACAATACCTTGTGTTGAAAATATTCTGCGACACGACGAGAAGTGAAAGTTAGCAACAGTTTCAACAAGGAAATAAACGAGAGAGAGAGAGAGAGAGAGAGAGAGAGAGAGAGAGAGAGAGAGAGAGAGAGAGAGAGAGAGAGAGAGAGAGAGAGAGAGACTTTTAAAACATCTTGACAAAACTAGACTTGTATCAGATTACATTTCTGCTCTTTATAACGGGATATTTACACTAAATATGAACATGAAAACATGTTAAACATATGGTTGAGTAGATAAATCCTCACCTCAAAGGGTTAATAACTAATACAAATTACAGTGGCAATAATAATGATAATAATAAGTGCAGTCTCAACATACATTTCATACATGTTTCTACTAATTTTTCATTGACAATTTTGTTTTTTTCCCCCCTAGACATGAAAAGAAAAGAGAAGAGAAAAAAGAAGGTATGACTGATTGATTATCTTCACCACAAGACACCTTTCAGCCAAATATTTTAGTCAGAACTGCACTCATCTAGTATTTCCTCAATTTCTTCATATTTGTCTAAAACATCAGCTAATATCATTATGTCAGTTTTTACAATGGAGATGAACTTTTGGATTATTACTATTTATCAGTATTTCAAATGATTTTCTTTTTTAGTGAGAAGCGCAGAATGCCTCTGTGCAGGCAGCATCCACCCAGCCACCCTCTGTAACTGGTTCAGTGATGATATATAACAAGTGGAGGACAAACAAAGGGAAAATGTATTGAGAAATACCACAGATATCTTTTAATGAACATGTATTAAATGAAAGATTTATGTCATGATTACAGCAGGGTTTCTATTTAGAATGGGACCTAAACGAGACATTTATTTTCTCACCCTGGGACCAGGCTTACTAAAACATACCACTTCTCTTGTCATGGAAGAGTATCTCTGACCTTTTCCTTGTCCAAAGTTTTACAAAAAGTCTGAAATATTTCTGACGTATTATTTCTGTGTAATATAACAGGATTGGTGCAGACAGGGCCAAAGGACAGTTGAGGTCAGCTGCCCTCCAGTAAGTCCCCTTCTGTCCATTAGCACACTGGAGTCACTACTCTGTACAAGTCTCAATAGTATTAAAATAACTCTGAATTCATCATCAAAATGAAACTTGGAGCATATAACATGTGAGAGCAAGTCGACTAAAAGGTGTAGAAGTAAGCATCTAGTTGAATGGAATTAGAAAATATCAAGAGAATATTGAGATTTACAACCTCTCTGTGTCTAAGGCCTGATTCATATTGGTTCAAAATGTTGAGGAGCGCCGTAGCTGAAGATATGTCATTCTGCAGTGTAAGGCTGAATTTGGCTGGCCGCCTGTGCCAGACTTGAAGCCAGATTCAGACCGTCTCTAAATTGTAGCTGCCTTTAGCTGCAGTTATCTTTGAAACCAGATGTAAAAGGATCAATTACATTGTGTAAATAGGTGTAAAGGTGAGGTAACTCCCTATTTCAGTTTGTGTATCCAATGGTTGGATTGGACTGTAGTTCTACCCAAACCAGACTTATATATGTGTGTCTTTATCAGTCGTCTATCATCCCCCCAGGGTTGCGTCCTCAGCCCCCTACTGTACTCCCTGTACACACATGACTGTGTGGCCAGGTTCAGCTCCAACTCCATCATCAAGTTTGCGGATGACACAGTGGTGGTGGGCATGATCTCTGACAACGACGAGAAGGCCTACCTGGAGGAAGTGGCTGACCTGTCACTCTGGTGCCAGGACAACAGCCTCCTCTTGAATGTCACCAAAACTAAGGAGCTGATTGTGGACTTTAGGAGGACACAACAACAGAGGACCTACTCACCACTGGGGATTAATGGGACGACTGTGGAGAGGGTGAGCAGGTATAAATACCTGGGAGTCCACATCACAGAGGATCTGTCATGGTCCACACACACTGACACTCTGGTGAGAAAGGCAAGGCAGCGCCTTTACCACCTCAGGCAGCTGAGGAAATTTAAAGTCTCTCGGAGGATCCTTCAGTCCTTCTCCTCTGGAGCTGTAGAGAGCATCCTGACAGGAAGCATCACTGCCTGGTTTGGCAACAGCTCCGCTCAGGACAGGAAGGCTCTGCAGAGAGTAGTGGAACTACACTCCCCACCCTGCAGGACTTATACACCAGGAGGTGCAGAACCAGAGCCTGCAGGATCATGAAGGATCCTCACCACCCCAACAACGGACTGTTTCAGGCAAGCGCCTCCGCAGTCACGCTGCCAAAACAGAGAGACTGAGACGGAGTTTCTTTCCTCAGGCCATCAGGACTGTGACCTCTGACCTCACCAGGACCCACACACACACACACACACACACATATATACACATATACACACATTTATATACATATATACAAATGTTTCATATTTTTCTATATTTTTTACTTATATTTCTTACCATTGTTAATAGTGCTCTTATTGTAAATATTGTGTTGTTTTTTATTGTAAATAGTGTGTACTTGTTGCCCTCTGCACACCCTGTGTGTGTATGTGACAAATAAAGTTCTTGAATCTTGATGATTGTATGGACATGGTCGTCTGGAATACGATAATTATTGTTTAGTAATATATGGTTCCCATAGGATCGATGTAGATATGGAGGCTCTGGAATAATTTCATTGTTTCCTGTATTCCTTTGATGGTGGTGGCTCCCCTTTTACATGAACTAACAGGAAATCTGACAATTCTAGAAAATGGTCATCTCATTGAACTGCTCCTTCAGATAACAACCAACTACCTGGCCAAGTTTAAAAAGTATTCTATCCCAATACAAGCAGCTGACTATGAGTTGGTTAGGAGCTACTAGTAGCTCAGGAGATGATAGTGGGATGATGACTAGTTATTATAACTGGGCTGCAAGGTAGAATTCTCCAAACTGATAATAATGATAATACATTCATATTGTTAACATTACATACTAAGGTTAATAGACTGGTGAATATACTTTTGTTTTCTCCTGGTAGATAGTTGTTTTCTTTTTTTGTCTGCAGATCTCCAATCTCTTCAACCTCTCACTGAGCCTGCAGAGGGCGCCACCATTGTAGACAACATCCTGTATCGTCCCCATGTCCAAGAAGGGCTGGTCCAGTGTTCTCTTTAGACCAGTGGTACATCATGAAGACCTTGGAGAGACTGTCTTGGATCATCTTGGACCTCTGGTGAGCCCTCTGCAGTCTGCCTACCAGACTCATATAGGAGTGGTGGATGGTGGTGGATACTCCATCATCTACATGCTCCACAGGATTAACTCCCATCTGGATGAAGCTGGAAACACAGTGGCAGTCATGTTTCTTGATTTCCTCTTTTCTCACTGCTTTAACATTTAATCCATCCAGCCCCTCGAATCATGTCACCTACAGACATTCTCAATATTGGGGGTATCAGAGGGAGGATCAGGAGGATTGCAGTAGTCTCACTTTGCTCTCTTCAACTCTTCCTACATTTCTGTTTTGGGGAATCAGTGTCTGATAGAGTAGATGGATCTCTCACATTGTGAGTAGTGTTGTGTTTGTCCTCCCATTGATGAAGCTTTTAGTGGACCTACACCTGTCTCACTGAGTGTTTACATTCCATTAATAGTCCAGTATTATTCTGAATTATTCCATTTTAGAGTCAGCACATGTCAAATTAATTTTCCTTTTAGAGTAGACAAGATGAGCATATATCCTGATTTTTACTACCTAGCTAGGATATCCTGATATTAACGGGGGTGATGGAAACATCTCATCATTTTCACTGTTGTTGTTTTTTTCTGTGATAATATTAATAAAGGTTTGTCAATTCAGGATATGAATATACATATAATCAGTTTATCTCCAGAGCTAGCATCCTTTTTTCACACAAGCCCTTTTCTTGTCAGTCCAGAAAGGGGCGCTAATGATCTCTGATCCTGAAACAATTGTACAATAGTTCAATAGTATCTACAACATACATTTACCATACTACTCATGTACAGAAGGACAATACATTTTTCAACGTAGCACTCCTTTACTTTTGTAAATGTTATTAAATGTTAACTTATGTCACACATCTCTTGCAAAAGCAAACACTTCATTCAAAACTATTTGAACTCTTCTCAAAATGGTATTTTAGCATCAAAACTCTACACACACAAACCATCACATGAATAGATCTTCCTACACGCCAACTACACAAAAACACTACTATCTTGTGTCTTTTGCATTTGTGCAGTGCATTTTCAGTGTATAGTAGTACTCACACGTACATATATGTGCCCAAATATATATATATGCGTATTCAGTATATATATCATTAACTTGACCTTCTCTCCCCAGCAACCTCCAGCAAAGCCTCACCTCAAATTTATCCCCTTGCGCCACTTTGCCTTTTATGTTCTTTTCTGCTTTTGTGTCTTGTATGTTTGTTTGTTTGTTTTTAAATGCTGCCATTTTGGCCAGGTCTTGCTCCAAAAAGAGATCATTGCTCTCAAGTGACTACCTGGTAAAATAAAGGTTAAATAAAAAATAAAAATATACACACACACTATAAACACAAATACAAGGGGACAAAATGTTATTTATGTTTTTCTCAAAAACATTGTATTTATTTTCATCCATATTTCAGCATGAACAGTAACAGAAAAAACAAATACAGTAGAAGGCTTGTTACTGTTAAAAAAAAAGCCAAAAACGAGGCCACATCCTGTCTCCTATTCAGGTCTGGCCACAGCACCTCAACATCACAATGTTCTCTCTGGCTAAACAGCGGGGGAAGTACCGTCTGGAGAGGCATATCCAGCCCTGGCATGCCCCCTCATCTATGTCACCACAGGCCTCCTCCATTGCCTGGAGAAGGGGTATGTGTTGGTGGGCTGGTTGTATACCAGGAGAGTATATCTTACTTGCACATATTCATAGTGCAGTTGTTTCACTCTGTCAGAGTTTCTCTCAAATGGCACTCTGTAGAGCTGCTTCATCTGTATCTGATGGTGTTTCAGGACACGGGCCAGTGTTGATAAACTCACCCGGTTGATATTGTTGAATGTTGTGTTGTCTGTGATCATTTGATTTTGCAGTTGTCACAAACGAATGCTGTTGTTTGCTATGACCATATTTATGATTTGTTCTTCCTGCTCTGGTGTGAACAGCCGGTTTCTTCCACCAGCGAAGGGTCGTCTAGCAATTCTGCAAAAACATGATGTGAATAGTTAGGGTGCAAGACTTCTTTCATTATGAAATTAAATGTTACTGTAACATCGGCCAACCATCATTGAGTAACATAGGCCTACTGATATATACAGTAGTACTGTACTACAGTAGTATACACTATGTAGTGCTATACATACAGTAGCATGGTATAGAGGGTAGGTTACATACCTGTTCTCATTTCTAAATGTCTGGATTACCCTTGCTACAGTGGAGCGCAGGGGTCATCAACTACATTTGTCCAAGGGCCAGAATCTTTCTAAGCAGACACTGTGGGGGCTGGACTTTCAAATGAATACAAATATATAGGCTATATTTAGGCATAATTAGCATATTATTGTTTAATATTTTCGCTTTCTTACAAAATTAATGTTATTTTTATTAGCCTATATCAGTGTGAACTGACTCCTAACACATATACTGCAGCCAGCCACCAGGGGGCGAATTAAATATTTTGGCTTCACTTTTGGGGAGCTGTCAAATTGTCCATCAATGGCAAGCAAAAATGTCACTCTCAAAGAGTCTAAAGCGGAAAATTGACGTGAAAAACCGCAGCTTTCCAACTTTTAGTACTGCTAAACCTGTATGCCTCATTTGAAATGAAACGATCGCTGTTGCAAAAGAATACAATCTTAGGCATCACCATTACACAAGGCATGCAACTTTCAAAGAGTCATACCCTGAGCAGTCAGAGATATTCCCATGGCAGCGGAATTATTAACTGAACTTTAACTGAACAAGAGAGGGCAGGCTGTCTGGGTTCTCTCCAAACATAAGAAACCATTTACCGATGCTGAGGTTTTTAAATAAGAGCATGTGAAAAACAAAACAAAAGGAAATGTTAAATGAGAGCTATGAGTTTGTCCCCATTCTTGCATAAAGATACGGCACAAGCCGCCTTCCATTCATAAAAGACGGGAATTCGTTTCAGCTTCACCCATCCCAGGCTACTGCTGTTCAGTGCACAACCAGCGAAGCAAGCACAGCTTTGTGAGTGAGGTAGGCCTGACTCCTGCATCGGGTTGTGTAGGCTACTCGCTAATAATAAGCTGACAGATGGATTTATAACGTCTTTAGAACCCGCGGGTCGCTAAATCATTCCTAATGAAATCATTTCCATCTCAACTGTTTTTGGGGTTGCTTCAATATTTCCGATCCATGGTATAGAGGGTAGGTTACATACCTGTTCTCATTTCTAAATGTCTGGATTACACTTGCTACAGTGGAGCGGCTCAGGTTGGGCTGGACCCTCTGCCCAGCCTCCCTCAAACTCAACCCATGGTTGAACCCAATATGCAGACTTGGTCTGAAGATTAGGTACATGAGTTACAGTTTTTCTGATTGCTTAGGCACTATCTTTAGGAGTCATTAGGAATTAGTCTATTGTGGAGGGTGTCCAGAAATGTGATAATGTGTGTAGTGTTGTATGGGCCTAGGATTGCATGATGGTGAAGGACGCCGTTTTGACACCACGTTGTCCCGGGACGTTGATGATGTCACGGTGTCCGATGATATTTCTGCCACGGCCCCTTGTTTTGCCAGGTTGAAACCTGCCTCGTCCACATAGATTAGCTCATGATGCACTGCATCTGCTTCTAGCTCCATGACTCTCTGAAAGGTACAAGACAAAACAATGTAGCACGGCACGAAAAGACAGGGATCATGATAGGATAGTATAGCTTACCTGCACATATTCACATCTCAGTTGTTTTACACGGTCTGAGTTTTTCTTTCCAAAGGGACTCTGTACAGCTGCTTCACCCTAATTCTATTGTGTTTCAGTAGACGAGACAGTGCAGAGAGACTCACTGTGTTGACGTTTTGGAATATGGTGTTATCTGCGATTATGTGGTCCTGCACTTCTCTGAGTCTGATGCAGTTATTTGCAATGACCATATTTACAATGTGGGTCTCCTGCTCTGGGGTGAACAGTCCACCTCTTCCACCAGATACTGGTTTTCTTGCAGTTCTGTGAAAACATTTGAATGGTTTTAGTCAGAGCCATGTAGAGAGAGAGTCGCGTCAACGGAAGTTCAAAATGCTTGATCGTCACGTGATTCATGTCGACTTCAGATAGCTCCAGGAAGTTCTTGGCGGGCAATTTGAATGAGTAAATACAGAGAGACAGAACTGCGATTTTTAGTGATTAGTAGTCAATAAATATTTATATAGCACACCGACATGTGTATGTACTTACATCAATATGTTGTTTCGGTACTATTTGAGGATTAGTGTGAACAGCTAACGTTACCTGCCTTGTTGACATATTTTAGGCTAACGTTACCTCGGTTAAAGAGCGTGTAGCTGTTGTTTATTTTTATTATTATCTTCTTAAACGTGTATGGTAGTCAAGAGCAATCATATCCTAATGTTTACTGATATATTTAGAGGGAGGGGGAAGGGAAGGAATGTTTCACAATTCAGATCAGATTAATTTCATTCATGGTGGTTTCAGTAATCCCATGGTAACTGAGGGCCTAAGTAATCTTAATGCCTTCATGACTAATGTAATCTTTATGACTTTCAGATAGGACAGAAGGAGACCGACAGGTGACTATCAGAAACATGAATAGCATGTCAAGCAGTTTGTCTGTGCCCTTTCCTCCGTGTTGTCCTTGCATAAAGTCTCCACCATGGTTTGCTGTGCTGCATGGGGATGCTCCAGTCGCTCGGAGAAAGGAGTACGAATGTACGGTTTCCCCACCGACACGGAGAGGAGAAACAATCTTAGTATCACTGCAGATTACAACAACAAAAAGATATGGGAGGTAATCATATTCAAACACTGCATTTGTACTTTTTCAACAAAGACCACACCATTGGGAAGCTTAATGTTTGGTTTATTAAAAACCAGTGATAGATCTTTCTCATGATGAAAGTACAGTACATTTTACTGTACCAGTAAGACTACAGCACTTAGTTACTTACCGGTTCTCATTTCAAAATATCTGTTTGATACCTGCAACAGTATAGCGGCTCAGATTTGGTTGAACCCGTTGCCCAGCCTCCCTCATGCTCATCCCATGGTTGACAACATGGTCAACCACAGTCGCTCTGATTTCATCGGTTATTGTGTTCCTGACTCCCCTTCCTCTTCCTCTTCCCCGTCCTCTCCTTCTCCCTCGTCCTACTTCACCTCTTCCTTCTCCTCGTCCTCCTCCTCGTCCTCCTCCTCGTCCTCCTCCTCGTCCTCCTCTCTGTCCAATATTATCCTGGTCGGTCATCCCGGGAAGAGCCTTGGGGAAGACCTTGGAATGCCGGATCCAGGTTCCCTACTGCTGGAACATTTTCTCCCTCACAGATTCAGGGAAAACTTTAATACACTGGATAACATGAAATAGTAGAGATAGTACACACATATGTATCAGTGGTAGTAGTAGTGGATACCATACATACTGTATATGCCATGCTGTATCTGGTTCACACAAAATGCTGATGCCACCTGGGAGACGACTTTGGGGCCCGACAGATTCTCCAAGTGATCTGTTTCCTACACTTTTGTCTCTTCTACCACCTTGTTATTTTGAGGGGTTTGTGTGAAGGCGTTTGTGTAACTTGAAGGTATAAAGATCCTGCTCTCTCTTAGAGGGGCTTGCTTCCATGCTATTTGAGCCAGGGACCTCTCGTACCCTAAGTGAGAATCATACCCCTAGACCAACGAGGGTTTGAATCCCCTCACATGTCCTATCCAGGCCTGCAGCTGACTTCCTAGAACTGCTGACGTGGCATGTTGGAGGCTCACAGCTCATCTGGACAAACAGCCACAACTTCTAAATGAAATCATGTGCAGAAAGTTTCATGTTGTGAACTTCTCAGACTTCTCACTCAGCAGCACTCAGAAAATACTGTCACTTAGTCAACTGGTAGACAGTCAACCAATTAAACCCTGAAATAAATCTGACAATTTAAAAATAGATTATAGAAAATAACATTCAATTCAGTTCATGGTCATTTATTGTTTACAGGTTTTCATGATTGTTTCATGCAATTTGCAAATAGGCAAATTGTTTCCTCTTGAAGATAAACACAGATTATGACCCCCATGATTTATTGTGAAAGATCAATGAACATCTTTAGATTTTAAAGTAATTCTGATTGGGTCACGGCCACAGACGGGTGATGAATCTGTCAACCTTTCAAATGTCATTTGTACATTTCTCAGTAGTGTGTGTGTGTGTGTGTGTGTGTGTGTGTATAAATCCATCTATACAGGCATTTATATTTGTATGTACACACATCAAGGGTGGGGGAAGTGTGGGGCATGTTATTTGACTTTGGCTTCACCAACATTACGTTTAAAAACATACATGCCTGGTATGCCAGGTAAACGGAAGCAGCAAACAAGTAATTATTTTACAAAAAGTGCAGTTCTAAATGAGTATCTTGGTCACTCAGCTTGCCCAAGCTTTAAAGTCAACACATTCTATTGAAGTCAATGCTTGCTTGAATAGAAGAAGATGGAAACAACTGAAGACAACAAGATAGATGTTTAGCTTGGAGCAGTGAGATTAATAAAATACCAAATAAAACAAGTGTAAACAACAGACTCTCGATTATGAGAATCATTATTTCTGTGTCATCATTCAATTCCCAAATTAAATGTCCATGTTCTTGTACATGTGTGATGTTAAAACCTGTTCAGTTACAACACAAGAAGACATATTACATAATGAGATGGAGATTTTTTTTTTTTCCCTGTTTTTTGTTTGGGGTTTTTTTTT
>JAXDDX010000660.1:0-28943 GCA_034670405.1 Hoplostethus atlanticus
TCACTTGTCTGCTTAGCCACGTCAGAAGTTTACCACGTCGTGTGGACCATGCATTACATCATCCATCATTTCTCTCTCTCCAATCATCAGCAGTGATTATAAAACTCTAGTCACCTTAACCCTGAGACGAGCTCAGTCTTGGATTTAAAGGAACCACTGTTAGCATGAAGACAGCATCAGAAGACATCTGGGGCCTCATTTATAAAACTCATCGTAGATTCCATCCTAAAACATTGCGTACGCACAAACCTCAGAATCTACTAACGCAAGAAAATATTCATATCTATAAAACCGTGCAGCGCAGACCTGTACAGTCTTCTCTTTATAAATACCCACCTGCGGTGAAATGTGCGCTCGTGTACTCCTCCCAGTGTCCCTCCCACACTCCTCCCAGTGTCGTCCCCACAATCATCCATAAATGGTCAATGCTAAATAGGTCATGAATATGCGACGTTGTTAAGGAGCCTTTGTTGGACTATCAATGAGGGAAAGACGGAGAACGGCAACTGCAAGAAAGGCGAAATTTGCGGAGTGCAGATCGAGGTCCTCATCACTGAGGTTGAGCGCCGTAAAGGTGTAGCTGCTGTGTCTGGGGTCAGTAGAGGATCTGGCCACATTGTGGAGAACAGCACAATCCCTAATAATCCAGCACACCTTAATAATAATAAAAATAAACTTTAGTTTAAGTTACAAACTGACGATGAACAAAATGATAAAAACAATTTAAAAATTATGAAGTTAAGTTAAGTTATTAAGTTATACAACATTGAGCATAAGGAGCTACATATGAGAGAGTAAACTATGCTTAGCCCCTCAGTTTGTATTTTTGCCCCCTCAGTTTAAGCTTTATGTATCTATAGAAAAATATTTCCATAGTGTATGCTAGGGCGTCCATAGTAGCCCACTGAAACAGAGGAGGAGATGATAGACAGACACGTCACTTAGTTCGGTTTCTCAGCCTGCTTGCTTTTCGTGGTGGTAAATACATTCCCCCCATTGTGGAGAGCGAGAGAGAGAGAGAGAGAGAGAGAGAGAGAGAGACTCCCCCTGCTGATTTTGACAGAATCGTTATTGTTCATAAATTCTCTGCAGTGCTTCGTTCTTATGTGAGTCTCTGATTAATAAATGTATTCTTTGATTTTGAACAGTAGCCTCATGTTGTTGTTATTTTAGCCTTTCTGAGGCTGTTTGTTGACGTTAAGGATGGCAGCTTCCTCATACGTTGCACTCGGAGAGAAATAGTTGGGACGGAGGCGATGAACTCTTTATTTTCTTCAACACCACTTGTACATCTTTACGCTCAGCCGAGCTAACTTAGAATGACCATATAAACATCTGAACATGTGCAATCAGGTGAACACACCCCTCATTTACATATGACGCAAGCCTGCGTCCTTACATAGCGCCTCACAGTGGTACAAATAATAATACTGCATCCCTTCTGTGAACTTGGGTACAGAATAGACAATCTATTTATATATATATAAACAACTGAGGACATATTTAAACATTTCGCTTAACACTGTTGCATTGTTAAATCACTGAGTTTTATTTTATGAAAAATTGCCCCTTCAGTCACTTCATCCTGGCGCCGGCCCGTAAAATAATCAATAAAATAAGAGTTAAGAGAATGCCTTTGTATAAAAATAGGTTTTAAGTAGTAACTTAACAGATCAACAGACCACAATCCCTGTGAAAGCACACTTATAAACTATGTTTTTAAGAGGACTGAGCTTTATTTGTGATCTCCCCATCGGGCATCGCTGATTCCCGTGTCTGAAAAACTTTGCGGTGAGCTCTAACGCATGGGTGAAAGGATGCGTAGAACTGCACACCTTTTACCGCATAGAATTTTTCTATAAATCCCGACGTTTGCGTACACACATTTCACCCCCGTTAACGCCACTTTTTTGTGCGTAGCAACCTTTATAAATGAGCCCCTGTATTTTATAATACAGTTTTTTTACGATCACTAACAAGCATTTAGCTATACTTAAGATACTTTTTCTAAACGCCTAACACAGCAATACACCTACATCACACAATTAGCAAAATAGTTAATTTTCTGCTCAAAACCACATTTTGTTAATTACAATACTAACTCTACATTTCAAAATGCTATAAAACGTTGTCTACATACACTAACTACCAAAACACCAAACCAGACTCAAAATCAAATCATTCTTTCAAAACACTAGCCCACGTTTTCTATCCAAGAGGAACATGTAGTCAATCATAGCACAACGACTTTCAAAATACTAGTTGATGGCATTACAAAACTGCATTACTTTTCATGTTTCAGTTCTACCTGCATACAATAGACAATATGAAATCCTTGTTTTTTATGATTCAGTTTCCTTTTACTGTAAACCACTCAACATGTTTTGTTGAGTGTTGAATGTGTGCATTTTTGGCAACATACTATCTAAAAGTGAATGAGTCATCTTTACTTTATTGAATGTACAGTAGAAAAAAATAGTAAGTGACAGAATTGCTGCAGTAAAAGCTTTATTAGCAACATGAAATTGCTGCCAGGGATGAACAAAAAATCCAACATACATTTGGTTCCAAATGTGTAAAAATAAAATACACAAATACAGTAAAAAAGGCACAGAAGGGAAAAAACACCAAAATGCACAGTCCTGTTCTACATTTTTTACAGTCGCTAACATCCTTTTGTCCAATCTGTAGTTACATTTTCAAAACTCTAAACACAATTAGCACAACATCCGTCTGTTGTGGACCAAACTGTAATCTATATGATCTTCAGCATTTGGCCACATGTTGTCGTCCACATCACATCATGTCGTCTCTCGCTATGCACCTTGGATAGAAACGCTTGGCATGCACAATATGTGTAACCACAGTATGTGTAAATGCTTTTCAGTATGTCCTACTGTATGTACTGTAACCCATGTTTACATGTAGAGTAGCAGAGTGTAAAACTCACTATAGAACCAGACATAGGGGGATAGACACCATAACCTGGACGTATTGGTGCCGGTGCTGGTGACCCGCTCACTTTTTCCTTTCTAAAGGAACTGTGTACAACTGTTTCATTCGAACTCTGTGTTTGTCTATTTTAAATCAGCTATTTCTCAATGTTTCAGTGATCTGTTCATTCAGAAATGCTTATCAGCTGTTTCAATAAAGCTTTTGAACTGTTGTTGTTGCAGAAGTAGAGGCTTTATACTGTATTTAAGGTTTTGAACATTAGGTTTTCATTTCTGGCATGCTGTGTGCAAGCATTTGTAAATACAGTTTTTCCCAAACGTTTAAACACATTTCCAGAAACTGTGGCTCAATTTCTCAAAACTCTAAACACAAAACTGAAAAGAGTTAACCACTTTGTCAAAACTCCACAAATCTCTTGCAAAATGAAACACAGCACTCAAAACCACGTTCTCTCTTCTCAAAACTGATTCTTTCCACCAAAACAAGACACACAGCTGTCATATGAATATCTCTTACAGAGCATCAATTAAACACTGGTGTGATAAATTGAAAACACTACCATCAAAATACTGTTTCTATATGCTTTGGCTTCATGAGGCCATGTTTTCATATTCAAATGTATAATTGTGTAAAATTGTTTCCTTTTTTAAAGTTTAGGGTTTTTTTTGTCGCAAAATAGGGACAATTTTAATTGCAATGTTATGGAACATACAGTATAAAGACTGTTGCCATATTGTAAAAGAATACTGTGAATATATCATAAATATTGCATTGACACAATCATTGTATCAGCATAGGATACAATGCACCTTTGTCTATCCAATGAGCTCCAATTGGGCTAAACTCACCACCCAGCTTCCCAGAGTCATACTGTAAACTCATAGTTGATACTGTGACATTGAGTTCAGAGAAAACACACGTTACCCATTTTGGCAAAACTCACAGTAACTGCACTGATAAGTAAAATGAGAAACACTACAGTAAGAAAATGTTTAGACTGTCTCTCTGGGGATATACAAATACAAAAAGATAACGAAGCAAATATTTATTTGTTACTGTAATACAGTAAAATGTTCAGCTGACTGAACTGACTGCCAAAAAATATATATATATAAAACGTGGTGAAACAGATCTACATGTAAATCAGTCCGCATCCCGCCTCCGATCCTGATCAGGCCAGAGGACCTCAACTACATCGGCTGGACTCGCTGCCCAGCTTCGGTCATTGTTAGACCATGATTGAGTACATGGTCAACCAAAGTTGTGCGGATTTCATTAGAAATATTGGCTGCTGCTGCTGCTGCTGCTGCTCCTCCTCCTCCTCCTCTCACTCTTCCTCTTCCTCTTCCTCTCTGTTCTCCATGCATCTCAACCTTCCCCAACACAGTAGAGGTCACCTGAGGCCTGTTTTATGCTCTGACACATGATTGGAGTGTTTTGCCAATTGAGTTTGAACAGGTGAGACGTGAGTGAGACCAATTGGTAATCAGGGTGTTGCATTTTGGAGGCCAGTGTTTTCCAGGTGAACAAAGTGTGCTAAATGATGCAATTTGTGTTCAGAGTTTTGCAAATATGTGATTTAGAATGATATTTGAATGAGAACAATGGAATTGTGCTTAGAGTTTAGCAGTTTGGAGTCATGTTGTTGATACATGAGGTTCAAGTTTTCAGAATTGTGTGCATAGTTCCATTTTTTGTGTGTATACAATGGAGAAAAACTGTAAGACAAGAAAGATCCATAATTTTGGTATTGGGTAAGCTTGTATGTAAAGAAAATCTAAGCATTTAAGAAACGTGATAATTGACTGCTTATTGTGTGAAAACAACATGAATTGTGTTAACGGTATGGTCCACAACTGACGGATGTTGCGCTAATTGTGTTTAGAGTTTTGAAAATGTAACTACAGATTGGACAAACAGGTGTTAGGGACTGTAAAAAAACTGTAAGATACAGTAATAACATTTTGATTATGAAAATATTGGATTCAATTCAATGAAGTGTACCTTTTAGTTATTATATTGTTGAAATGGAGTTTGAAACAGGACCAGTGTGTTACAGTGAGTCAACACTTTAGTCCAAGTCAGAGCCAAACACATTCTCAGTATTTTCTGAGGCCTTCATGACAACGACTAGTGATTTTACTTCCATAGCTTCCCAGAATGTCACTGAGGATCTAATCACTCATTTCAACCATACATGTTTGACCATACTTGACTCTGTTGCTCCCCTGAGATATAAGAGGTCAAAACCAAGAGCTCTTAATGATAAAACTTGGGCTCTTAAAAGAGATTGTAGGAAAGATGAATCAAGACGCGTCTGAAGAGTCCAGCAAGCATTTTGAACAACAAATTAGAGAAGATACCGACTACATTTGTTTGTTAGGAAGCACAAAACACCAACAGTGTATCTGTTATTGATGAACGCCTTTATTATCTCATCATGTCAATACAGCATTATAGCTGTAGTCCTCCATCCTCATGCTATAATATCAGTACAGAGCAGGACAAAGGACAGATGTGAAGGACACCATGGACCACAGAGTTGCTTGTTATGTTAAAGTGGCTTCCTTTCATCCTTCCATCCACACCTAGCTCCTACCTAGCTTTAGGATCCCACTGGTAAACAGAGTCACTGTCATGTTGCACTCAGAGTTACCACATGTGTGACCATGCATTACATCATCCATCATTTCTCTCTCCAATCATCAGCAGTGATTATAAAACTCTAGTCACCTTACCCTGAGACGAGCTCAGTCTTGGATTTAAAGGAACCACTGTTAGCATGAAGACAGCATCAGAAGACATCTGGTATTTTATAATAATATCCATGGAAACACAAGTGATGTGGTGAAAAGCTCTTTATTGTCTTAACATATGGAGAACATCAGCATCACTGACAGCAAGAAAACATTACTATTAAAAGATGGAATGATTATGGGCAGAGAAAGAGAGAGAGAGAGAGAGAGAGAGAGAGAGATAGAGAGACCACAGTGCTGAGTGCAGACTGAGAGCAGTAGCAGAGTAAAACCAGTAGAAGTCCCAGTGAGTCAGGTCAGGACTGGGAACACTGGTCTCTCCTCAGTGTCTCCGAGAGTGGAGGCTGGGAAGGCTGGGAGCCCTGGGTGGCCTCACAGGTCACAGAGCCCACCTTCCCCCACTGGTCTGCAGAGAGCCTCAGGGTGCTGCTCCAGCTGTAGTGGCCGTCCTTCTCCAGCACCCCGGGGCTCCTGCTCTCCTCCAAGCTGCTGCTGCTGCCGTCCACCTTCCAGGCCAGCCTCCAGTCTGAGGGGAAGCCCTTGTTGGCCAGGCACATGAGCGTGGCCTTCCCCTGCTGCAGCTCCACGCTGGAGGGGGGGCAGCACCGTCAGGGTGGGAGGGACATCACCTAGGAGACACCAATCAGCTTAGAGGACAGGACGGCCACAGCTGTCAATCAATCAGCAGCAGTTGGACTCCTTTACTGTGTGAGAGTCCATTTTCCCCTTTAAGGAGTTTCTGTCAGATGGTTTTTATGCTCCACCAGTCACTCGCTCACACATTGTTTCACTTCCCTTGAAGAAGCCTCTCATGCACATCAGCACAGAAAGAGTCCTCATATGACCAGGAATATATCAAACTACATCGGAAATAAAAGGAGCTCAGATTTACTGGCTACAGTTTAAATTTCTCGTCCAAATCATCTTCTCTATCTGGATTTTAATTGAAACTAGGAAGAGGAAAATCATCAAGAAAATAAATGACCAATACATTATCAAATTGCATTTCTTTCAGCTGTTATGTGACAAAAGTTTCATTCATGCACAAACTATAAATCTACACTAAAACATTGACTGTGTTGAAAACAGCTGTAAAAATCAACAGTGAGATCGACTTCTCAATGACAGTAGAAACCATAAAAGACTACCTTAAATGGTGTTAATTAAAACAAATATTACATATAAAATAGAAACTGTAAACTACCACAACTATTTAAACAGAATTTAAAATATATTTGAATTAAAAGAACCAGAGATTTGGCGAAACCATGAGTCAATTTCCACACTCTCTTAGTGTTAGTGTTAACTTAACGTTTAATTTAAAAACTAAAAAATCAAGATGCAATCTTAACAATAGATTTCAATATAATAAAGTTTTCCTGAATCTTTTCTGCAAATGAAGCCGTTGACTCTTCACAATACGTCTAGGATGTGTAAAGAAACGTAAAGTAAAGCAGCTGTAAGTTAGACTCCATGGTTGAGGAGAAACAGACAAAAAGAAAAGAGACTATAAGTGATGGAAATCAACACAATATATATTTATATCTACTACTGACATTCAGACACAGGAATAAAAGCATTAATACATGATGTGATATTTATTATTTTTGAAGAAACTTACTTCCAACATCCAGTCTGGTGCCTCCACCAAAAGTCCACCACAGTGATACAAACTCATTGAGCCGTCGTACAAAAACCTCTCAGTCTAGAGAGACACAACTCTCTCACTTTGTCAGCAAACTAAAACTACAAGCCCTCAAGATGCAACGTTAAAATAATAGTTAGGAATAATAAACTTTCTCCTCTGGCCCAAGGACTAATAATAATAATAATATTAATTTGATTGGTCATATGGATTCCATTGATTAAAGTAAAGTATGTTTTTACTGGTTAAATGTTAACTGCTAATGTTTATAAAATACATCTCAACATTACAAATCAAATTTAGCTTTCTAAAGTCAATTAAAGAAATGGATTATTAGATTAGAAAGATTAGATAGGTGAACTTACTTCCAACATCCAGTCTGGTGCCTCCACCAAAAGTCAACCACAGTGATACAAACTCATTGAGCCGTCGTACAAAAACCTTTCAGTCCAGAGAGACACGACTCTCTCACTGTGAAAACAACAATCTCACCAAAACCTAGTTGATGTAAAAACTAGTAAGGTATTGAAAAATTAAAAAGGACCAAAAGTTTTCAATATAAAATACAATGAAACTCAATTTTGATATATAGAGATATTCAGGTGATGCGCCCCCCTTATTGTTAGCTAGATAACCATCACTGTCTTGTTGTTAATACATATGACTAGCACACTAGCTAATGTAGCTAGTAAACGCTAGCGTTAGTAGTGGCTAGTAGTTCCATGAGCAGTTGCTTTGCTAAATTAGCTTGCTGGATACAACAAAAAAATGATAATAGTAATAATAATAATAACAATTAATTAATTCATATAGCACCTTTCTTAGGTTAATTACTTAAAGTCATTTCTGTCAGATGGTTTTTAAGCTCGAGCAGTCACTCACTCACACATTGTTTCACTTCCATTTAAGAAGTCTCTCATGTATGTCAGCACAGAAAGAGTCTGACCAGTATGACCTGGAATATAATGAATAACTGTTAGTAATAGCAGTTTATTATTAGTTGACAGTTGCCAATTTTGAAAAAAGGATTTGGAGGGCAAAAAGTAATTTCACAATTAATGTCTGCTAGATAATAATTCAGGGTATCAAGACAACTGGTCCCGTTATGATTTACAGACACGTACAGTTGTGTATTGGGGCACTGCTATGAAAAATAAGTGTGCAAATGTGTGAAATCTACAAATTATATGATCAAATGGGAGAATGTAGATCGAGAATAATACAGGACCCAGGATGGAACCTTGAGGTACTCCACAACTTTTCAACCTACAACTCAGAGTGTGTTGGAGTAGAAACTAGGGCTGAAGACAAAACAGTTAAAAACGTTATTGTCTTGTCTTTAGCGCTATTGTAGTAAATTGATGGGTCCATTTAGAAATAGCATCATGAGAGTAATCCAAGTCCCTGTTGGAGTCTGCGCATTTCCATAGAGACACTTTGCATCAGCAGCACCATGCTCCAGTGCTCTGGGAGAGTTTATAGTCCTGAGAGTTGAACACTGGATGACTGACAGCTGTCCTTCATGACAACAGAAGCCACAGAAATCCTCCTCATCAAAACATGACGTTGATCTCCATCCTCATCTGGACTGTCCTCTGCTGCTGCTTCACAGGTAAAGTCCAGAGAATCAAACTCCTCTCCTCTATGAACATCGTCCCTCTGAAATGAACAGGAAAAAACCATGACGGTGGTTTATGTTTTTGTCTCTGTATCCTCAGAGTCCAGAGGCCAGGTCACAGTGACTCAGCCTGGAGCAGTGAGCTCTGCTGTGGGAGGCTCGGTCACCATCAGCTGTAAAACCAGTCCAAATGTTCAGTTTTGGAACAGCAAGCACCTTTTAGCCTGGTACCATCAGAGAGATGGAGAAGCTCCTAAACTCCTGGTTTATTATGCTACAACTCGTCAGTCTGGGATTCCAGGTCGTTTTACAGGCAGTGGATCAGGGACTGACTTCACTCTGACCATCAGTGGAGTCCAGTCTGAAGATACAGGAGTTTACTACTGTCAGAGTCAGCACTATATCAACAGTCAGTATCTGTTCACACAGTGAAAAAGCGTCGTACAAAAACCTCCCTCAGTTGAAGAGGAACTGATCTGACTCAACAGCTGCAGGGAAACTAAAACATTAAAGGTGTTAATAGTTCATAATAAGATACAATAATAACATTTTGATGATGAAAATATTGGATTAAATTCAATGAAGTGTACCTTTTAGTTATTATATTGTTGAAATGGAGTTTGAAACAGGATCAGTGTGTTACAGTGAGTCAACACTTTAGTCCAAGTCAGAGCCAAACACATTCTCAGTATTTTCTGAGGCCTTCATGACAACGACCAGTGATTTTACTTCCATAGCTTCCCAGAATGTCACTGAGGATCTAATCATTCATTTCAACCATACATGTTTGACCATACTTGACTCTGTTGCTCCCCTGAGATATAAGAGGTCAAAACCAAGAGCTCTTAATGATAAAACTTGGGCTCTTAAAAGAGATTGTAGGAAAGATGAATCAAGAAGCGCCTGAAGAGTCCAGCAAGCATTTTGAACAACACATGAGAGAAGATACCGACTACATTTGTTTGTTAGGGAGCACAAAACACCAACAGTGTATCTGTTATTGATGAAAGCCTTTATTTTCTCATCTTGTCAATACAGCATTATAGCTGTAGTCCTCCATCCCCATGCTATAATATCAGTACAGAGCAGGACAAAGGACAGATGTGAAGGACACCATGGACCACAGAGTTGCTTGTTATGTTAAATTGGCTTCCTTTCATCCTTCCATCCACACCTAGCTCCTACCTAGCTTTAGGATCCCAATGGTAAACAGAATCACTGTCATGTTGCACTCAGAGTTACCACATGTGTGACCATGCATTACATCATCCATCATTTCTCTCTCCAATCATCAGCAGTAATTATAAAACTCTAGTCACCTTACCCTGAGACGAGCTCAGTCTTGGATTTAAAGGAACCACTGTTAGCATGAAGACAGCATCAGAAGACATCTGGTATTTTATAATAATATCCATGGAAACACAAGTGATGTGGTGAAAAGCTCTTTATTGTCTTAACATATGGAGAAAATCAGCATCATTGACAGCAAGAAAACATTACTATTAAAAGATGGAATGATTCTGCTGAGAGAGAGAGAGAGAGAGAGAGAGACAGAGAGACTACAGTGCTGAGTGCAGACTGAGAGCAGTAGCAGAGTAAAACCAGTAGAAGTCCCAGTGAGTCAGGTCAGGACTGGGAACACTGGTCTCTCCTCAGTGTCTCCGAGAGCAGAGGCTGGGAAGGCTGGGAGCCCTGGGTGGCCTCACAGGTCACAGAGCCCACCTTCCCCCACTGGTCTGCAGAGAGCCTCAGGGTGCTGCTCCAGCTGTAGTGGCCGTCCTTCTCCAGCACCCCGGGGCTCCTGCTCTCCTCCAAGCTGCTGCTGCTGCCGTCCACCTTCCAGGCCAGCCTCCAGTCTGAGGGGAAGCCCTTGTTGGCCAGGCACATGAGCGTGGCCTTCCCCTGCTGCAGCTCCACGCTAGAGGGAGGCAGCACCGTCAGGGTGGGGACGACTCGACCCACTGGAGGAGACAGACAGGTGATTGGATAGAGAGAGACAGAGAGGGAGACAGGTAGTGAGGTGTGGGTAGAGGTACAGACCACCACTTCATACCAGGGAAAATAAACTGGACATTCTGTGGATTGCAGGAACTCAGCTGAAGAAAATGGAGCGAGAGGAGCCGACTATTTCTGAGGGTCTTTCTCAGACGACTCAGCAGTGAGAGAGGTTTGATGAAACTGGTCTTCAGGGTTCACTTCCCTCTCTGAGCTCAGGAACCATGGCAACAGATAGCTTGACTACTGAACCATGGCAACAGACATCTTGACTACTGAACCATGGCAACAGACAGTTTCACTACTGAACCAGAGCAGATGTCAGATTTCATTACTATATTCTTGACTACTGAAAAGTTTTGCAAACCCACAAAATGAATCGTACTAATACAGTATGTGGTTGAAAGCCAGTATACTCATTGATAATGATTGATTTATTGATCAGTCATCATGTTCATGGGCGGTCATGAAGACGTGACATGCCATTAAAAAGCATTAGTCTAGTAGAATGATTGAGTAACACATGAAATGTTTCCAATTAATACACCTACTCAATAAATGCCTGGTGGAATAGAGAAGAGATGTCTTCAGATAACTTTTAAAAACACTTTCATATTTTTTCACACAATCTTAAAGCGGAAGTCTTTGTCAAAAGAAAAAAATGAAACAAAATAACGTCTACAATAACCAAATCTGATTCTTAGGAAAATGAAATGACAGGAATCTACAAACAGTCCAAATGAATTGTCAGTGTAACTAAAGAGGTTTTCATTGTTGTGGTTTTAGTCTGTATTAGGAGACAGAAGACTTTACTGATCACTGCAATTAGATTACATTCAAAATGTCAGCAGCAACATTTTCATGTAAACTCTACATTTACTGAAAGGAAATATAATAACATTGAATATGAGTTAATGTAGAAACCAAAGGTACTTACAGTCAACATCCAGTCTGGTGCCTCCACCAAAAGTCCACCACAGTGATACAAACTCAATGAGCCGTCGTACAAAAACCTCTCAGTCTAGAGAGACACGACTCTCTCACTGTGGAAACAACAAACTCACCAAAACCAGTCAGTTGGCAACAACTAGCTAGCTGATATACTAACTAGCTAAACTATCAACCTGGACCACAAATGTCCAACATTCATCACTTTTGGTTCGTATATTGTTGAATTTGTCTGCCAGTGATGCTGATTTCTATCATAAAACCTGACAGAAGATGTTCTGGAAGAAAACTTGTTGATAGATGTGAAGCCAAACCTCCATCAAACGTATCTTAGATACATTGATAATCTAGAGTATATGGTGAATTGATGGGTCCATTTAGAAATAGCATCATGAGAGTAATCCAAGTCCCTGTTGGAGTCAGAGCATTTCCATAGAGACACTTTGCATCAGCAGCACCATGCTCCAGTGCTCTGGGAGAGTTTATAGTCCTGAGAGTTGAACACTGGATGACTGACAGCTGTCCTTCATGACAACAGAAGCCACAGAAATCCTCCTCATCAAAACATGACGTTGATCTCCATCCTCATCTGGACGGTCCTCTGCTGCTGCTTCACAGGTAAAGTCCAGAGAATCAAACTCCTCTCCTCTATGAACATCGTCCCTCTGAAATGAACAGGAGAAAACCATGACGGTGGTTTATGTTTTTGTCTCTGTATCCTCAGAGTCCAGAGGTCAGGTCACAGTGACTCAGCCTGGAGCAGTGAGCTCTGCTGTGGGAGGCTCGGTCACCATCAGCTGTAAAACCAGTCCGAAGGTTTATGTATCGGGCAGCACCCACTTCTTAGCCTGGTACCATCAGAGAGATGGAGAAGCTCCTAAACTCCTGGTTTATTATGCTACAACTCGTCAGTCTGGGATTCCAGGTCATTTTACAGGCAGTGGATCAGGGACTGACTTCACTCTGACCATCAGTGGAGTCCAGTCTGAAGATTCAGGGGTTTACTACTGTCAGAGTTGGCACTATATCAACAGTCAGGCTCTGTTCACACAGTGAAAAAGCGTCGTACAAAAACCTCCCTCAGTTGAAGAGGAACTGATCTGACTCAACAGCTGCAGGGAAACTAAAACATTAAAGGTGTTAATAGTTCATAATAAGATACAATAATAATATTTTCACCATGAAAATATTGGATTAAATTCAATGAAGTGTACCTTTTAGTTATTATATTGTTGAAATGGAGTTTGAAACACGATCAGTGTGTTACAGTGAGTCAACACTTTAGTCCAAGTCAGAGCCAAACACATTCTCAGTATTTTCTGAGGCCTTCATGACAATGACCAGTGATTTTACTTCCATAGCTTCCCAGAATGTCACTGAGGATCTAATCACTCATTTCAACCATACATGTTTGACCATACTTGACTCTGTTGCTCCCCTGAGATATAAGAGATCAAAACCAAGAGCTCTTAATGATAAAACTTGGGCTCTTAAAAGAGATTGTAGGAAAGATGAATCAAGAAGCGTCTGAAGAGTCCAGCAAGCATTTTGAACAACACATGAGAGAAGATACCGACTACATTTGTTTGTTAGGAAGCACAAAACACCAACAGTGTATCTGTTATTGATGAAAGCCTTTATTTTCTCATCTTGTCAATATAGCATTATAGCTGTAGTCCTCCATCCCCATGCTATAATATCAGTACAGAGCAGGACAAAGGACAGATGTGAAGGACACCATGGACCACAGAGTTGATTGTTATGTTAAAGTGGCTTCCTTTCATCCTTCCATCCACACCTAGCTCCTACCTAGCTTTAGGATCCCACTGGTAAACAGAATCACTGTCATGTTGCACTCAGAGTTACCACGTGTGACCATGCATTACATCATCCATCATTTCTCTCTCCAATCATCAGCAGTAATTATAAAACTCTAGTCACCTTACCCTGAGACGAGCTCAGTCTTGGATTTAAAGGAACCACTGTTAGCATGAAGACAGCATCAGAAGACATCTGGTATTTTATAATAATATCCATGGAAACACAAGTGATGTGGTGAAAAGCTCTTTATTGTCTTAACATATGGACAACATCAGCATCACTGACAGCAAGAAAACATTACTATTAAAAGATGGAATGATTCTGTTGACAGAGAGAGAGAGAGAGGGAGAGAGAGAGAGAGAGAGAGAGAGAGAGAGAGAGAGAGAGAGAGAGAGAGAGAGAGACTACAGTGCTGAGGGCAGACTGAGAGCAGTAGCAGAGTAAAACCAGTAGAAGTCCCAGTGAGTCAGGTCAGGACTGGGAACACTGGTCTCTCCTCAGTGTCTCCGAGAGCGGAGGCTGGGAAGGCTGGGAGCCCTGGGTGGCCTCACAGGTCACAGAGCCCACCTTCCCCCACTGGTCTGCAGAGAGCCTCAGGGTGCTGCTCCAGCTGTAGTGGCCATCCTTCTCCAGCACCCCGGGGCTCCTGCTCTCCTCCAAGCTGCTGCTGCTGCCGTCCACCTTCCAGGCCAGCCTCCAGTCTGAGGGGAAGCCCTTGTTGGCCAGGCACATGAGCGTGGCCTTCCCCTGCTGCAGCTCCACGCTGGAGGGGGGCAGCACCGTCAGGGTGGGAGGGACATCACCTAGGAGACACCAATCAGCTTAGAGGACAGGACGGCCACAGCTGTCAATCAATCAGCAGCAGTTGGACTCCTTTACTGTGTGAGAGTCCATTTTCCCCTTTAAGGAGTTTCTGTCAGATGGTTTTTATGCTCCACCAGTCACTCGCTCACACATTGTTTCACTTCCCTTGAAGAAGCCTCTCATGCACATCAGCACAGAAAGAGTCCTCATATGCCCAGGAATATATCAAACTACATCGGAAATAAAAGGAGCTCAGATTTACTGCATACAGTTTAAATTTCTTGTCCAAATCATCTTCTCTAACTGGATTTTAATTAAAACTAGCAAGTGGAAAATCATCAATAAAATAAATGACCAATACATTATCAAACTGCATTTCTTTCAGCTGTTATGTGACAAAAGTTTCATTCATGCACAAACTATAAATCTACACTAACACATTGACTGTGTTGAAAACATCTGTAAAAATCAACAGTGAGATCGACTTCTCAAGGACAGTAGAAACCATAAAACACTACCTTAAATGGTGTTAATTAAAACAAATATTAAATATGAAATAGAAACTGTAAACTACCACAACTATTTAAACAGAATTTAAAATATACTTGAATTAAAAGAACCAGAGATTTGGCGAAACCATGAGTCAATTTCCACACTCTCTTAGTGTTAGTGTTAACTTAACGTTTAATGTAAAATCTCAAAAATCAAGATGCAATCTCAACAATAGATTTCAATATAATAAAATCTTTCCTGAATCTTTTCTGCAAATGAAGGCATTGACTTTTCACAGTACGTCTAGGATGTGTAACGAAACGTAAAGTAAAGCCGCTGTAAGTTAGACCTCATGGTTGAGTAGAAACAGACAAAAAGAAAAGAGACTATAAGTGATGGAAATCAACACAATACATATTTATATCTACTACTGACATTCTGACATAGGAATAAAAGCATTTATACATGATGTGATATTTAATATTTTTGAAGAAACTTACTTCCAACATCCAGTCTGGTGCCTCCACCAAAAGTCGACCACAGTGATACAAACTCATTGAGCCGTCGTACAAAAACTCTCAGTCTAGAGAGACACGACTCTCTCACTTTGTCAGCAAACTAAAACTACAAGCCCTCAAGATGCAACGTTAAAATAATAGTTAGGAATAATAAGCTTTCTCCTCTGGCCCAAGGACTAATAATAATAATAATAATAATTTGATTGATCATATGGAACCTTTTTATTAAAGTAAAGTATGTTTTTACTGGTTAAATGTTAACTGCTAATGTTTAAAAAATACATCTCAACATTACAAATCAAATTTAGCTTTCTAAAGTCAATTAAAGAAATGGATTATTAGATTAGAAAGATTAGATAGGTGAACTTACTTCCAACATCCAGTCTGGTGCCTCCACCAAAAGTGTACCACAGTGATACAAACTCACTGAGCCGTCGTACAAAAACCTCTCAGTCTAGAGAGACACGACTCTCTCACTGTGAAAACAACAATCTCACCAAAACCTAGTTGATGTAAAAACTAGTAAGGTATTGAAAAATTAAAAAGGACTAAAAGTTTTCAATATAAAATACAATGAAACTCAATTTTGATATATAGAGTTATTCAGGTGATGCCCCCCCTTATTGTTAGCTAGATAACCATCACTGTCTTGTTGTTAATACATATGACTAGCACACTAGCTAATGTAGCTAGTAAACGCTAGCGTTAGTAGTGGCTAGTAGTCCCATGATCAGTTGCTTTGCTAAATTAGCTTGCTGGATACAACAAAAAAATGATAATAGTAATAATAATAATAACAATTAATTAATTTATATAGCATATTTCTTATACAAGTACAACATGCTTTAATAGTTAAAAGGGACAAAAGAAAAGATCAATAGCCTATGATGTAATGTCTTCTCGACAATAATTAATGCTATCAAGACAACTGGTATCATTAGGATATACTGGCAAGTAGAGTTGTGTATCATCCGCATAGTAAAGAACTTTATAACTAAGTGGAAGTATGTAGATAGAGCATAAAATAGGACCCAGGATGGAACCTTGAGGCACTCCACAACTAAATTTTGCAGACAAAGAACTGAAGCATCATTTATCATAAGGCAAAAAGCAAAAACTGGGTTAACTGAGCTGACTCTTTTTAATCTAGTGGTCATAGTTGAGACGAGGACTAAAGACAATACAGTTTACTGAGTCACAGTAACCTACATTTGCTAACAAATCTCCATCCCAATATTCACATATTCATAGACATGAAGCCAAACCTCCATCAAACGTATATAGTGAATTAGTGAGTATATGGTGAATTGATGGGTCCATTTAGAAATAGCATCATGAGAGTAATCCAAGTCCCTGTTGGAGTCAGAGCATTTCCATAGAGACACTTTGCATCAGCAGCACCATGCTCCAGTGCTCTGGGAGAGTTTATAGTCCTGAGAGTTGAACACTGGATGACTGACAGCTGTCCTTCATGACAACAGAAGCCACAGAAATCCTCCTCATCAAAACATGACGTTGATCTCCATCCTCATCTGGACGGTCCTCTGCTGCTGCTTCACAGGTAAAGTCCAGAGAATCAAACTCCTCTCCTCTATGAACATCGTCCCTCTGAAATGAACAGGAGAAAACCATGACGGTGGTTTATGTTTTTGTCTCTGTATCCTCAGAGTCCAGAGGCCAGGTCACAGTGACTCAGCCTGGAGCAGTGAGCTCTGCTGTGGGAGGCTCGGTCACCATCAGCTGTAAAACCAGTCCGAAGGTTTATGTATCGGGCAGCACCCACTACTTAGCCTGGTACCATCAGAGAGATGGAGAAGCTCCTAAACTCCTGGTATATGCCGCTACAACCCGTCAGTCTGGGATTCCAGGTCGTTTTACAGGCAGTGGATCAGGGACTGACTTCACTCTGACCATCAGTGGAGTCCAGTCTGAAGATGCAGGAGTTTACTACAGTCAGAGTTTCCACTATATCAACAGTCAGAATCTGTTCACACAGTGAAAAAGCGTCGTACAAAAACCTCCCTCAGTCAGACTGAACAGAGACTGAACTGACTGCTGCAGCTGGAACGTACTGCAGGACTGATACAGTTCACTGAACACACGCACACAAGCGAACAAGTGAGCATCTAGTGAGGACAGCCTGTCAGAGAATGAGTATACCGAGTCATAGTTCTGTACAACTAAAATGTAGAATACATGCTAAGCCCTTTAAAGAAGACACCACATTAGCCTTTGAGCCCGATCACAATCCCCAGTGGCCAGAGGGACTTGACTTTTGTGCCACACTTGTTCAGGTTAGGAAAGGGGCACAGCCAACCATCATCCTTAGTGTACAAAACCCCACTGACCATGACATTATGTTGACAGGCAGGGTAGTTATTGGTACAGCACAGTCAGTGACATCCGTGTACCCACTTAGTGGAGTTAAGGAAGCGCACTCACCTGTTGATGTAAATAACATTCAGGCCCAACACACCAAAGACCAGGAAACTAGTGCAGAGCCCTGGGACCCCCCTATTGATCTCAGCCACCTAGATGAAGGTCAGAGGCAGGTTGCTCGTGAGATGCTGAGGGAGGAGTCAAACTCCTTCTCCCGATCAGATAGTGACATAGGTTGTATTGATAAGCTTCAGTTGAACATTTCACTAAAAGATCCTGAGCCGGTAGCAAGAACCTACATGTCAGTCCCCAAGCCTTTATATGAGGAAATGAAGGATTATTTAATGGATTTGATTGCACAGGGGTGGATAGAGAAATCACACTCATCTTATTCTTCCCCCGTTGTTTGTGTCAGGAAGAAATGTGGGTCCTTGCGTCTGTGCATAGACTATAGAGAGTTAAACCGCAAGACTCACCCTGACAGACAGCCAATCCCGAGAGTGCAGGATATCATGGATGGCCTTGGAGGAAACACCATGTTCTCACTGTTAGACCAGGGAAAGGCCTACCATCAGGGGTTTATGGCAAAAGACAGCAAACACCTGACAGCTTTCGTGACACCCTGGGGCTTGTACGAATGGGTCTGGATCCCCTTCGGACTTATGAATGCTCCAGCAGCATTTCAACGCTGCATGGAGGAGTGTTTAGAGGGCCTCCGAGACAAAATATGTGTCCCATATTTAGATGACACCCTCGTGTTCAGCAAAACATTTGAAAGCCACGTCAGCGATGTAAGACAAGTGTTGCAGAGACTGAGACGGCATGGAATCAAATTAAAACCAAGCAAATGTGAGTTATAGCCGATAGTATCAGCCGAAGGAAATAAAATCGATCCTGCTGACACAGCTGCCGTGACGGTTCTGAAAGAAAAGAAACCAAAAACAGTTGGCGAGTTAAGACAGATGATGGGACTGTTAAGTTACTATCGCCAGTACATAAAAGACATCTCGCATCGCTAGCCCCCTTTATGAGCTGACCAAGGGACCTGCCCACATGGAAAGCCCACAACCCAAGGGAAGGAAGTGGCATAAAAAAGGAAATGCGAACGTGGTGCCATCCCACACACCAATACAATGGACAGACTCACATCAACAAATTCTTGAGCGACTGATAGACTGTCTGGTTACACCACCAGTCCTGGCGTTCCCAGATTTCTCTCAGCCGTTTGTCCTTCATACAGACGCATCCAATAAGGGGCTAGGAGCTGTGCTATATCAGAAACACAATGGGAAGCTGCATGTAATTGCGTATGGGTCCCGGACACTGTCAGCATCAGAAGGAAACTATCACCTCCATTCAGGTAAATTAGAATTTCTCGCTCTTAAGTGGGCGATTACAGAAAGATTCCGCGACTATTTGTATTACGCCCCCATCTCTTCTCTATCCTGGTGGAATAGAGAAGAGATGTCTTCAGATAACTTTTAAAAACACTTTCATATTGTGGCGGACTGGGGGGAGGGAGGGTGGTAGGTTCGGCTGGACTCAGCGGCTGCGGCCAATTAAAGCTGAGTGCAGCCGGGCCTTTTTAACCTGGGTGTGTGAATGTGTGAGTGAGAGGGACGCGCCAGTGTGAGAGGCTGGCGGCGTGGATGCGGGAGCCGGCGGCGATCGGGAGGATCGAGGGCCGGCAGACCGGAGGAGCGGAGAGCGAGCCAGGAGCAGCAGCCGCGTCTGAGCGGGGTCCGCGGCTGGAGTGTCGGGACGGAGGCGAGGGCGCGAGCTGCTGGACGGAGTGGGAGAGCGGCGTCTCCCTCCGCGGCGACGACCGACGGAGGTCCCCGGGGGTGCAGTCGGGAGCCGCCTGCAAGAGCTGGTGACAGTCGGGGTTGGGGCGGGATGCCCCTGCAAGCCTGGCAGGCTGGCCGGCTTTGGGGTTCCGCGGCTGACCCGCCGGGGAGGACTGAGGTGCGTCGGCGGAGGGAGACGGCGTTATCAACTGCCGTCAACACCGGGGCCGGGTTTATTGGTGTTGGTGAATAAAACGGCCCTGCTGGCCAACTAACCCTCCTCATGCTTTGTGTCTCTGTCTGTCCGGACCCCGGTAATGTGGCACGTTGCCACAGTCGCCAGCCTCTCACACTGGCGCGTCCCTTCCACTCACACATTCACACACCCAGGTTAAAAAGGCCCGGCTGCACTCCGCTTTAATTGGCCGCAGCCGCTGAGTCCAGCCGAACCTACCATCCTCCCTCCCCCCAGTCCGCCACACATATTTTTTCAGACAATCTAAAAGAGGAAGTCTTGAAACAAAATAACGTCTACAATAACCAAATCTGATTCTTAGGAAAATGACATGACAGGAATCTACAAACAGTCCAAATGAATTGTCAGTGTAACTAAAGAGGTTTTCATTGTGGTTTTAGTCTGTATTAGGAGACAGAAGACTTTACTGATCACTGCAATTAGATTACATTCAAAATCTCAGCAGCAACATTTTCATGTAAACTCTACATTTACTGAATGGAAATATAATAACATTGAATATGAGTTAATGTAGAAACCAAAGGTACTTACAGTCAACATCCAGTCTGGTGCCTCCACCAAAAGTCCACCACAGTGATACAAACTCACTGAGCCGTCGTACAAAAACCTCTCAGTCTAGAGAGACACGACTCTCTCACTGTGGAAACAACAAACTCACCAAAACCAGTCAGTTGGCAACAACTAGCTAGCTGATATACTAACTAGCTAAACTATCAACCTGGACCACAAATGTCCAACATTTATCACTTTTGGTTCGTGTATTGTTGAATTTGTCTGCCAGTGATGCTGATTTCTATCATAAAACCTGACAGAAGACATTCTGGAAGAAAACTTATTGATAGACGTGAAGCCAAACCTCCATCAAACGTATCTTAGATACATTGATAATCTAGAGTATATGGTGAATTGATGGGTCCATTTAGAAATAGCATCATGAGAGTAATCCAAGTCCCTGTTGGAGTCAGAGCATTTCCATAGAGACACTTTGCATCAGCAGCACCATGCTCCAGTGCTCTGGGAGAGTTTATAGTCCTGAGAGTTGAACACTGGATGACTGACAGCTGTCCTTCATGACAACAGAAGCCACAGAAATCCTCCTCATCAAAACATGACGTTGATCTCCATCCTCATCTGGACTGTCCTCTGCTGCTGCTTCACAGGTAAAGTCCAGAGAATCAAACTCCTCTCCTCTATGAACATCGTCCCTCTGAAATGAACAGGAGAAAACCATGACGGTGGTTTATGTTTTTGTCTCTGTATCCTCAGAGTCCAGAGGCCAGGTCACAGTGACTCAGCCTGGAGCAGTGAGCTCTGCTGTGGGAGGCTCGGTCACCATCAGCTGTAAAACCAGCACCCACATCTTAGCCTGGTACCTTCAGAAACCTGGAGAAACTCCTAAACTCCTGGTTTATTACACTTCAACCCGTCAGTCTGGGATTCCAGGTCGTTTTACAGGCAGTGGATCAGGGACTGACTTCACTCTGACCATCAGTGGAGTCCAGTCTGAAGATACAGGAGTTTACTACTGTCAGAGTCTCCACTCTATCAACAGTCAGTATCTGTTCACACAGTGAAAAAGCGTCGTACAAAAACCTCCCTCAGTCAGACTGAACTGACTGCTGCAGCTGGAACGTACTGCAGGGCTGATACAGTTCACTGAGGACACACACACACACACACACACACACACACACACACACACACACACACACACACAGAGGTGACTTGGCTGGTGAGAATCCATGGTGTTCATAGTGTCCCTACCAGTTTGCCCTATGAAGTTAAAACAACACACCTCCACCTCAACAAGCTGAAAGGTCCCATATGAAGAGGACATTTCCAGTGAAGAAGCCCAATCAGACACATTCAAAGCACAACACTCATAACTCCTTGTCTTCTACAGCTTATCTGAAATATGATGTTCCACAAGGGTCCATCCTAGACCATCTATTATTCTCTATTCATAGGCTCCCGATTAGGGACATCACCCATAAACATCAGTCTCAAGGATCTCCTTTCAGATATGTACAATACACAAAGTACAAGATAGCAGTAAATTAAATGAGAAAAATGTATGAAGGTTTTCAGCTGTGATTTAAAAGAGCAGGTAGTTTTTGCCATCCTGGATGTTTGGAAGGCTCTTCCATAATCCAGGTGCCTTACCAGCAAATGCCTCATCACCTTTAGTTTTCATCTTGGGCCTTGGAACCACAACAAGAGCTCTGCCAGAGGAACAAAGAGTATGTGGCTGCTTACATGAGGTTTAAAGCTCTATTACATAACTCTGTGCTAAACCATTCAATGCATTCAGTGATTAAAAGAAACTTAAAATCAATTCTATATTTTATTGGCAGCCAATGAAAGGATTATTATTGGGGTCATGTGGGATCTACAACTTGTTGTAGTCAACAGCCTGGCTGCAGCATTCTGCATCAGGTGGAGCTGAGGCAGGAAAACAAAGCATTGTAGTAGTCAAGACGTGAAGAGATGAAAGCATGAATAACTCTCAAGATTCTGAAAACTTCAAATTGATCAAATTTGAACGATGCCTCTGAGTTGGAGAAAACAAGATTGAGTTATTTTTTTAACTTGTTGCTCAGGAATTCATACGTGGACAAAAAATGACAGCTTGATTTTTGGAAGTGGATTTAGTGTTGACATGAACATCCGTTTTCTCTGAGTTAAGTTAGAAAGCTTTGTGATATCCAATCTTTAACCATAGACAGAGTTGGCCCTTTGCTGAGGCTGTTTGGTTGGAATGAGACAAACTGTTAGAAAATAACACATAATATCAAAACAGCTTCATAGCAGTCAAGCCCACAGTGTATGTAGTCCTCCATCCCCATGCTATAATATCAGTACAGAGCAGGACAAAGGACAGATGTGAAGGACACCATGGACCACAGAGTTGCTTGTTATGTTAAAGTGGCTTCCTTTCATCCTTCCATCCACACCTAGCTCCTACCTAGCTTTAGGATCCCACTGGTAAACAGAGTCACTGTCATGTTGCACTCAGAGTTACCACATGTGTGACCATGCATTACATCATCCATCATTTCTCTCTCCAATCATCAGCAGTAATTATAAAACTCTAGTCACCTTACCCTGAGACGAGCTCAGTCTTGGATTTAAAGGAACCACTGTTAGCATGAAGACAGCATCAGAAGACATCTGGTATTTTATAATAATATCCATGGAAACACAAGTGATGTGGTGAAAAGCTCTTTATTGTCTATGGAGAACATCAGCATCACTGACAGCAAGAAAACATTACTATTAAAAGATGGAATGATTCTGTTGAGAGAAAGAGAGAGAGAGAGAGAGGGAGATAGACTACAGTGCTGAGTGCAGACTGAGAGCAGTAGCAGAGTAAAACCAGTAGTAGAAGTCCCAGTGAGTCAGGTCAGGACTGGGAACACTGGTCTCTCCTCAGTGTCTCCGAGAGTGGAGGCTGGGAAGGCTGGGAGCCCTGGGTGGCCTCACAGGTCACCGAGCCCACCTTCCCCCACTGGTCTGCAGAGAGCCTCAGGGTGCTGCTCCAGCTGTAGTGGCCGTCCTTCTCCAGCACCCCGGGGCTCCTGCTCTCCTCCAAGCTGCTGCTGCTGCCGTCCACCTTCCAGGCCAGCCTCCAGTCTGAGGGGAAGCCCTAATAATAGTTAGGAATAATAAGCTTTCTCCTCTGGCCCAAGGACTAATAATAATAATAATTTGATTGGTCATATGGACTCCATTGATTAAAGTAAAGTCCGTTTTTACTGGTGAAAGAAAACTATTGTTTAAAAAATATATCTCAACATTACAAATCAAATTCAACTTTCTAAAGTCAATTAAAGAAATGGATTATTAAAAACATGAGATAGGTGAACTTACTTCCCAAATCCAGTCTGGTGCCTCCACCAAAAGTCCACCACAGTGATACAAACTCATTGAGCCTTCGTACAAAAACCTCTCAGTCTAGAGAGACACGACTCTCTCACTGTGGAAACAACAAACTCACCAAAACCAGTCAGTTGGCAACAACTAGCTAGCTGATATACTAACTAGCTAAACTATCAACCTGGACCACAAATGTCCAACATTCATCACTTTTGGTTCGTATATTGTTGAATTTGTCTGCCAGTGATGCTGATTTCTATCATAAAACCTGACAGAAGAAATTCTGGAAGAAAACTTGTTGATAGACATGAAGGCAAACCTCCATCAAACGTACCTTAGATAGATTGATAATCTAGAGTATATGGTGAATTGATGGGTCCATTTAGAAATAGCATCATGAGAGTAATCCAAGTCCCTGTTGGAGTCAGAGCATTTCCATAGAGACACTTTGCATCAGCAGCACCATGCTCCAGTGCTCTGGGAGAGTTTATAGTCCTGAGAGTTGAACACTGGATGACTGACAGCTGTCCTTCATGACAACAGAAGCCACAGAAATCCTCCTCATCAAAACATGACGTTGATCTCCATCCTCATCTGGACGGTCCTCTGCTGCTGCTTCACAGGTAAAGTCCAGAGAATCAAACTCCTCTCCCTCTATGAACATCGTCCCTCTGAAATGAACAGGAGAAAACCATGACGGTGGTTTATGTTTTTGTCTCTGTATCCTCAGAGTCCAGAGGCCAGGTCACAGTGACTCAGCCTGGAGCAGTGAGCTCTGCTGTGGGAGGCTCGGTCACCATCAGCTGTAAAACCAGTCCGAAGGTTTATGTATCAGGCAGCACCCACTACTTAGCCTGGTACCTTCAGAAACCTGGAGAAGCTCCTAAACTCCTGATTCATTCCACTTCAACTCGTCAGTCTGGGATTCCAGGTCGTTTTACAGGCAGTGGATCAGGACTGACTTCACTCTGACCATCAGTGGAGTCCTGTCTGAAGATGCAGGAGTTTACTACTGTCAGAGTTACCACTATATCAACAGTCAGCATCTGTTCACACAGTGAAAAAGCGTCGTACAAAAACCTCCCTCAGTGAGACTGAAAGCAGCTGGAACCTACTGCAGGGCTGATACAGTTCACTGAGGATACACACTGTTCACACACACACACACACACACACACAGAGCTCTATGAATGTCTGGTAAAGACAGTTTTTCGTCACCCCAGTCATATCCACATACAGACCTCATTGGATGTAGAACTTTCTCACATTTGGCCTCAGTGTGTTTTTATATGAGCCATGAGATGTTTAAATGTATTCCTGGAGAAGAACTTGTTGTATGATTTGGACAGTGACAGTGACAACCCCAGTCATAGGGCCATGTTTCAACCTTCACAATGGCTTTTTGGTTACTGTTAACTACATATCCAACATTTTGCCCCCTTTTCTAAATAGCACCATCGTCAGCATATAGTGATGTACCCATATCGCTCCCTATGTCAGAAACGTTATCACTGATCATGATATTTACAGTTTTTTCCGAAACGTTTAAACACCATTTCCAGAAACTGTGGCTCAATTTCTCAAAACTCTAAACACAAAACTGAAAAGAGTTAACCACTTTGTCAAAACTCCACAAATCTCTTGCAAAATGAAACACAGCACTCAAAACCATGTTCTCCCTTCTCAAAACTGATTCTTTCCACCAAAACAAGACATACAGCTGTCCATGAATATCTCTTACAGAGCATCAATTAAACACTGGTGTGATAAATTGAAAAACACTACCATCAAAATACTGTTTCTATATGTTTTGGCTTCATGAGGCCATGTTTTCATATTCAAATGTATAATTGTGTAGAAATTGTTTCCTTTTTTTAAAGTTTAGGGGATTTTTTGTCGCAAATAGGGACAATTTTTAATTGCAATGTTATGGAACATACAGTATAAAGACTGTTGCCATATTGTAAAACAATACTGTGAATATATCATAAATATTGCATTGACACAATCATTGTATCAGCATAGGATACAATGCACCTTTGTCTATCCAATGAGCTCCAATTGGGCTAAACTCACCACCCCAGCTTCCCAGAGTCATACTGTAAACTCATAGTTGATACTGCGACATTGAGTTCAGAGAATACACACGTTACCCATTTTGGCAAAACTCACAGTAACTGCACTGATAAGTAAAATGAGAAACACTACAGTAAGAAAATGTCTAGACTGTCTCTCTGGGATATACAAATACAAAAAGATAACAAAGCAAATATTTTTTTGTTACTGTAATAGAGTAAAATGTTCAGCTGACTGAACTGACAGCAAAAAAAATAGTTTTTCGTAGGCCCACAAAAAATAAAAAATATAACATGTGGTGAACAGATCTACATGTAAACCAGTCTGATCAGGCCAGAGGACCTCATCTACATCGACTGCGATGTTCTCCCTGGCCAAGCAAAAACAAAAAAAGCTTCGGTCATTGTTAGGCCATGAATGAGTACATGGTGAACCAAAGATTTGCGGATTTCATTAGAAATATTGGCTCGCAGCCTTCCTCCTCCTCCTTGCTCTCCCTCTCTCTGATAGTTGCGCTTCCATTGTTTCAGACACAGAAGAAGTCACCTGATGCCTCTTTTATGCTGTGACAGATAATTGAAAAGTTTAGCCAATTGAGTTTTGAGCAGTGTGGATGAGTTAGACCAATTTGTAATAAGGGTGTGGTATTTTGTAGGCCAGTGTTTTCCATGTGAACAAAAAGGATTGGAGTATGAAAATTGTGCTAAATGATAGGATTTGTGTATAGAGTAGTGCAAAAATGGGATTTAGAATTGCTATTTGAGTGAAAACAAAGGAATTGTGCTTAGCGTTTGGCGAGAACGTCTTTATTGTTGATGCATTAGCTTCAGGTTTTCACCATTGTGTGCATAGTTGCAGTTTTTGTGTGTAAACAATTGAGAAAACCTGTAAGCACTGAAATGCATTGTTTTGTTTTTTTGTTAATGTAATTTTTGCTTTTACTGTTGTTTTTGCTTTTACTGTTGTTTTTGTTTTTACTGTAAAATTCAGTTGAGTTTACTGCATTACTGTATGCAAGGCGTCACTTTGTGTTGAAAAGTGGTGGGGACATGAGAGTCGACAATACGAAAATACATCAAAGAACGGCGACCGCACAAGTAACATCCATATGCATCCATATGCATCACCTCCACAGCTGCAGCACCATGTCAATCCAACAGTGCCAATATCACATTATCACAATATCTACTGTAGAAAGCACCAGTGCATGTCAGTCAGCCGAGCGATAACAATATCCTAAAATACGACTGTGGCAGATGGGAGAGGGTGGGGTGAGGCTTAGCTTGGGACCAGGCTGCGGCTAATTAAGCCTGATTGCAGCCGGGCCCTTTTTAACCTGTGTGGATGTGGGACTGTGTGAGAGCGCGCCAGTGTGAGAGGCTGGCAGAGCGAGTGGAGTTCGGCAGGAGACGGAGTGGGAGAGCGTGCGTCCAAAGCCGGCGGCGACCGGCCGAGCTCCGGAGGTTGCAGTCGGGAGCAGCCTGCAAGGGCTGACCAGTCGGGTTGGGGCGGGATGCCCCTGGAAGCCTGGCAGACTGGGGCAGCCTTGGTGCTCCGCGGCTGACCTGACGGGAGGGAGGAGGTGCGCGCGCCGAGGAGGACGGCGCTCTTCACTGTCGTCAACGCCGGGCCGGGTTTATTATTGTGAATAAAGAATAAAACGGCCGTGTTAATTCTCCTCCCGTGTATGTCTCTGTCACGAACCCCGGTACGGTGGCAAGTTGCCACAATGACAAAATAGAAATAACTGAAGGAATAACGTTAACAACGTTAGAGAAACAGAGTTCACAAAGAGTTCACGAGTCAATCTCTACTCCGTTTGTTAACATTTCTTGGTGCAACCTATTTGTTCAGAACATTGTTAACAAATTATGCTTTAAAAAGTGATGGGGACAAAATCGGCCATTTCAAAAAGTGGTGGGGACATGTCCCCAGCGTCCCCAGTGTAAATGACGCCTATGACTGTATGATTTCTTTCATATACAGTAATCTACTGTAATCTAATATTTTGTTTGTTTGCCATAAAAACACAAGCTATATATATATATATATATATATATATATACCTCAATCTATCACAGGGATCACAGGGGATGCTTGTTGTACTTCATTTGAAGTAGTTATGAGAAATGACCCTTGCATAGTCCTTTTTTGATGACAATTATTTAGTGTTTGACCGCATTATTTGATAATGGCCATTGTATTTGAAAATGCACCAAAAATTTGACTTCAACGATGAACATTTCCAACGTTCTGGTGCTATGATAAACTTTTGCATATAATGTTCTCTCATTTGACACCGGTATTTATATTTTGCATGCTATATCGATTTTGAACCCAAAATGAGCAGTATAGCATTCTGTGTTTTGCACATTGAAAATCTGTTGTGCAAATTGAGTCAAAGCAATCGAAAAAAAATGTAAAAACGTTACTGTCTTGTCTTTAGCGCTATTATAGTAAATTGATGGTCCATTTAGAAATAGCATCATGAGAGTAATCCGAGTCCCTGTTGGAGTCAGAGCATTTCCATAGAGACACTTTGCATCAGCAGCATCATGCTCCAGTGCTCTGGGAGAGTTTATAGTCCTGAGAGTTGAACACTGGATGACTGACAGCTGTCCTTCATGACAACAGAAGCCACAGAAATCCTCCTCATCAAAACATGACGTTGATCTCCATCCTCATCTGGACTGTCCTCTGCTGCTGCTTCACAGGTAAAGTCCAGAGAATCAAACTCCTCTCCTCTATGAACATCGTCCCTCTGAAATGAACAGGACAAAACCATGACGGTGGTTTATGTTTTTGTCTCTGTATCCTCAGAGTCCAGAGGCCAGGTCACAGTGACTCAGCCTGGAGCAGTGAGCTCTGCTGTGGGAGGCTCGGTCACCATCAGCTGTAAAACCAGTCAGAGCGTTTATAACAACAATTACTTAGCCTGGACCTCAAGAATGGAGAAGCTCCTAAACTCCTGTTTATTACACTCAACCCGTCAGTCTGGGATTCCAGGTCGTTTACAG
>JAXDDX010000661.1:0-28938 GCA_034670405.1 Hoplostethus atlanticus
CTTTATCGGTGCCATATCCACCTGCACAGATAACATGTTCAGGAAGGCCAAGCGGAGGCTCCACCTCTTTCCATTTCTTCTGACAGACTGTCTTGTCAATGGTAGGCATATTCACCACTCGCAGCTCGTCAACACCATTAACCCCAGTTTCAGTGGATCCCCATCCGGTTACAAAGCACTTTGTGTTCGCTTTGATGGCTTTAGTCTTACTTGGAAGTTTAATTGTTTTCACTGTTTTGCTTAGTGTAGCTCTCCTAGACAGCTGGAAACAAACATTGAAGATTAAAAACTGTAAGGGCTTAATTTTCGCAACAAATCACCGTTATCCCCTGCCTATCAATCTTTTTGGTCTGAGTCATAATGTAGTGTATATGTCACACTTCTCAGAATAAAAGACACCTCCCCTACCTAGGGCTCAGATCCCAGAGGCACAGGAACACCAGGGACACCAGTTTCAATAAAATAGTCACTTTTATTTATACAACTGGTCTTCTTAAAATTCGGCACTCTAGAGTGTGACTCCTTATTAAAATGGGTGGGCCAACTATATAAAACTACCTGACCCCAACGGGAGATCTAATAAAACAGTCCATGCAGATTCAAGCGTGGTGAAGGGCGCTCATCACTGTCCTCCAGGTAATACGGGTCCACGGTGATCCTATCGGTTGACGTTCCCGGACCGCGTCGTCCAATCTATCTGCCGACAGGGCTGGCTCCACTCGTCTGCTTCATCAGCGTCACCTCCAAGGAAGAAACAGACCCGTTGTGAGTGGCAGGGCTGGCAACATACACACAATAAAGGCACTGCCTAGGTAGGCTCACGTCCCTTTAAAAGATACTTAGCGTGCGTTGAATCAAAGTGTGTCGGCTCCGTCGGCTCGGCTTCGTCGGCTCGGGAATCGGGTTTGGAGTTCGGCGTAACAGCTGCGGGTCCTGTGCGCAGTTTCAACCCTCCAGTACTGCTGAGAAGTCTTTTATAGGGATTGCTGTCCATTGTTTCAGTGGGAGTGGCTGAGATTATCGATTGGGAACACCTGTGATGTTCCTGAAGTTAGGTGGGTGTGTCATGGGGTTCCTCAACTTGTCGCGCACACACGCACACACAGCAAAAAAAACATTCCACCACACCATAAGGACCTGCATGCTTTTGGTCCACACTACAGATACATTACCAAAATATATAAGGACAAGAGGACCCAACCCCAATCCACCCTTTGCCAGATTACCCACTGTCTGACAGTTTCCCCCCCACTATATCATTAGTCGTCCCGACTATGTAATGGTTCTGCTCTATACCTATGGGGCGGTATACCCTTGGTAGCTCTCTGGGACCTACGCAACCCGGTAGACTCCCCAGCGGCGGCGACGGCCGATTGACGTCCAGCAGACCCTGACCCTCCAGCTGGCGGCGGGAGGTCAGGAGGGTCTTGTTGGGAGACAGAGACTTGTGGGCCCTCTACTGGTTCAGGCTGCTCCTCGGGGTAATCTGCAATTACAGGTACCTCTAGTCCAGCCCGTTCCCGGTGTGCGACTGGTTCCCCCATCTGACGTGTCCGATAAAATATCCTCACTGGCCATGGCCCTGTCGAGCTGCTCTGAGGTTGTGGGCATCTGGGGTCCAGGAGATCTGTCTGCTCCACTTCTTGTCCTTGTCCTGGGCTTCTCTGCAAGAAAGTGACAGGGCAAGTGCGCAGATTGTTTCTGTGAGCTGTACGAGTGGGGCCTCCCTTACCTTCGGGCCGGATCAGGTACACTGGGCGGTCGGGGGCCACCTGAGAGACCACCACAAATGGTGTGGGTAGCCACCGTGGTTCCAGCTTTCCTTGGGCTCGTCTTCGAAAGTGGCGAAGTAGCACCCGCTCACCTGGAAGGAGGCTAGCCATCCGAGCTCGCCGATTGTACCGTTCCTGATCTCGTCCCTGTTGACGAGCAGCATGTTGTTCGGCCAGGGCATAGGCTTGACTCAAGGTCTGGTGGTGATGCCTAACCCAGCCCTCCAGGGTATGGGTGGCAGTAGCAGGGCCCACCCCGTGAATCCAGTCCACTGGCAGCCTGGCATGCCGCCCAAAGACTATGTAGTGTGGTGTAAGGCTGGTAGTGCTATGAGTGGTATTGTTATATACCTGTAACAGCGCCGGTAGTCTGGCAGGCCACTGGGATTTGACATCAGTAGTGAGGGCCCTCAAAAGTCCGAGCAGGGTTTGATTGAACCTTTCGCAGGCCCCATTCCCTTGTGGGTGGTATGGGGTGGTCCGGCTTCGTTGACAGCCATACATCTGGCACAGCTCGCTGAACAGGGCAGACTCGAAGGCTGCTCCCCGATCCGAGAGGATCCGCTCTGGGCAGCCAAAAACTCTAAACCAGCCGTTCCATACTGCCTTGGCGGTGGTAGCTGCCGTCTGGTCCCGGGTTGGGAGAGCTAGGGCATACTTGGAAAACAAGTCAGTTAGTACCAACACATACGGGTAGGCATCATCTGGCCGGCCTAGGGAAAGGAAATCAATTCCCACAATTTGGAATGGGTAAGAGGTGGTAATAGACACCAGCGGTGCCCTTACCTCAGGCCCGACTTTGTTGACTAGACACTGGGGGCAGTTTGCAGCCCACTCTAGCCCGTTGCGGCCCATTCCTGGCCAGAAAAATCTTCGCCGTAGTAAGGATAGTGTCTTTTCTGGGTTCATGTGGCCTGCTTGGTCATGGTATTCCTCCCAAAGAGCCTTAGTCTCACTCTGAGGTACCAACACCTGGAGATTGGTCACCCCAGTACCCCTCTCAAGACTGCGCCGGTAAAGCATGTGACCACTGACCTCTATGCGGCTCCACTCCCGGAGGAGCCGTCTCAGCTGAGGTGATGCTTGGGCCCTTTCCTGAGGGGGGGGCAGGTGTCCCTCTTCCTTCCAATGTCGAAGTTGCTGCAGGTCGGGGTCCTGTTGTTGTCGTTCGGCCCAGGCATGCAGCTTCCGGCTCAGTCTCTGATTGTAGTGGTTCTTCTCGAACTGTTCTCACGACTGCCTCTGTCTGTTCACCTGGCAACCTAGACAACACATCTGCATTTTGATTAGTTTTTCCCGGTCGATACCTAATCGTGTACTTGTAGTTGGCCAGTTTGGCTGCCCACCGCTGCTCTGTTGCCCCCAGCCGTGCCGTCTCCAGGTGAACCAGTGGGTTGTTGTCCGTATATACATCGACCTCCATACCCCACAGGTAGTCCTTGAATTTCTCCGTCATGGCCCATTTCAGGGCCAGCAATTCCAGCTTAAAGGAGCTGTAATTCTGGTCGTTCTTTTCCACTGGGTGGAGGCTACGACTAGCATAGGCGATGACCCGTTCCTTGTCCCCCTGCACTTGGGCCAATACTGCTCCCAACCCCTCCAAGCTGGCATCTGTATATAGACGGAATGGCAGGGTGAAATCAGCATAGGCCAATAAGGGGGCACTCACCAGGGCATCCTTGAGCAGCTGGAAGGCACGTTGACAGTCGTCCGTCCACACCACTGGAGCATTCTTTGTGGTGGCTGCGGTCCCCTGCAAGAGCTGGTTAAGGGGGGTAGCAATTTTGGAAAACCCTGGGACGAAACGTCGATAATAGCCAGCAAACCCCAAAAAGGACCGTACCTGTTTCACAGTCTGTGGGGTCTCCCAGCCCCGGACTACTGCAGTCTTCTCGGGATCAGTGGCCACCCCGTCCCGGCTGATAATATGGCCAAGATAGGCCACTTGTCGTTGGAAGAGATGGCATTTTCGGGGTTGCAGCTTGAGTCCAAGACTGTGGAGGCGCTCAAACACTTCTTCTAGATGACGCAGGTGACTGCCAAAATCCGGTGAATATAGGATGATGTCATCCAGGTAGATGAGGAGTGACTCGTGCACCATCCCCCTAGACAGCGCTGCATGAGGCGTTGGAAAGTTGCAGGCGCGTTGCAGAGTCCAAAGGGCATCCGCTCGAACTCATACAGTCCCATGGGGGTGGTGAAGGCAGTCTTTTCTCTGTCCCGGTCATCCACTTCTACTTGCCAGTAGCCACTGGCCAGGTCAAGGGTGGAATACCACTCGGCTCCCCTCAAACTGGTGAGGGACTCTTCAATCCGTGGGAGTGGGTAAGCATCCTTATGTGTCACTGCATTTAATTTGCGATAGTCAACACAGAAATGCCATGACCCGTCTTTTTTCTTTACGAGCACAATGGGCGCAGCCCATGGGCTGGAGCTCTCCCGGACTACTCCGCTCTCCAGCATCCCCTTCAGGAGACTCTTCAGCTCGGGGTAGAGGCTGGGGGGCACGGATCGGTACCGCTCCCGACAAGGGGGTGCTGTTCCAGTGCTGATCTGGTGCTTTATAATCCCGGTGCGACCGAAGTCCTCATCATGCTCAGCGAACACAACCTTCCACCGGTCTAACAGCTCAGTCAGGCGTCTCTGTTGGTCTGGGGGCAGTCCGTCCCCCTGCAGCGCAAGAGCAGGGTGGGCCTCAGAGGGGGTGGAGCCCACTGCACCTACCTCCACCTCAATGACACCAGGCTCACCTGGCCGTAGCAGTAGTTCCCTCTGGGCCTGGAGGTCTTCTGGCTGCACCTGAGTGACTTCTGCCAAAGGGCAGCGCTGCGGTACCGCTAGGGGATAAGGGGTGGGGTTACAAAGTCTCATAGGTACCTGCCCATTGTGGATTGTCGCTATGGTGCGACCGACCCTCCAGTCGGCGTCATGGTCCGGTAAGGGCTCAATGAGCACTTGGCAGCCTACTTTTGGAGCGCCGTCAGTCACTCGACCCCAGAGCACCATCTCTGACTCGGGGGGAATGATCACCACTGGCTGTCGGGACAGTTTGGCCACCCCTTGGAATGGTGGAGTGGGTCCCTGCTCAGCTTGGCGGCACACTGCAAATGCTTTCTCCCACATGTTGCCTGCGGAGGGAGAAACTGAAGCCCGAAAGACAGCCTCCCCTGGGTGTACACCTTGCATCACCTCCTTCCAACATTCTGAAATTACATTCATTCCTAGGATTGCTCTGTCAGGGCCTAGGCACTCATCACTCACAATAACAACCCCCCTCTGTGGTAAGGATACACCCCCTACCTTGAAGTCCAGCAGTGCGTAGCCCACATATGGAATGCGGAGGCCATTGGCTGCTTTGAGTTTCAACCATGGGGTCCCTTCGGTGGGCTGTATCAATGAGTCTCCTAGCTGGGTCTGAAACAGTTTTTGGCTGAACAGGGTGACCTGTGAAACAGTGTCAAGGAGACATTTTATACATCGACCATTTACCTCAACTTCCACGCCTGGGCACTCACCAACTAACGCTGGCCTCGGTGGTTGCTTGGGGAGTGAGGCCGTCACCCCCCGCCGCCTGCCCTTCTGCGGCGGGGGGCTCTAAAAATCCGTTGGGGGTCGCCTACGTCGTGGGCAATGACGTTGGACGTGTCCCGCCTCCCCGCAGTCCAAACAGATGGGTTGCCCAAGGTCATCCCAGCGGTAGGCTCTATGAGTAGGGGGGCCTACCGATGGCAGGTGTTCCGAGGGTCGCCGAGTATGGGGCTGTAACCCTGGCCTTCCGGGGCCGGCTGGTGCTGGCAGGTGGAGAGTTTGGTTCCTCACCTCCTCAATTAGTTTGTTGCTTAGGGTTTTAATCTGCTCAGTCAGCTCACGCTGCAGTTCTGCCCGGAGGTTCTCCTTCCATTCCTCTACTCCCCCAGTAAGGTTGTGAGATTCTCTGCTACCACTCACTCCTGTGGCAGCACGGGTCGTTCGTACAATGTTTATCTGTGCTTCAGGTGACTCAGCTATCTCCTCTTCCAGGGCACGGGCCTCTGCTGTGGCAGCGACGAAACTCAACTGGGGTTCCCGTCGTAGTAGCCGCTGTAACTCCCTCCGTACAGGCCCAGTTCGTAACCCAAGGATAAACTGGTCTAGCAACACCTCCTCTCTTCCGGCAGCCTCATCATCTGCTCCACGCCACCTGGAATGACACTCTCGGAGGCGTAATGTGAATGCCCCCACCCCCTCGTCCGGCCTCTGACAGCATTTATAAAAGGCGGCTCTCAATTGGGCATTGGTGTTAACATCCCCGTACAACTGTTGTAGAGTGGTTAGGATGGTCTCACCATTCAGCCGATCTTCTCGGGGGAGTAGAGCTATTTCTCGCCTTGCTTCTCCCTCTAGGGCGCTGTACAGGAAATCAGCCTGCTGCTCTTGGCTCAAGGGCTGCGCCCTCAGCATTGCTTTGATCTGAGTCCGCCAGTCGCCAAACCGCCGCCGCTCACCGCTAAATTTTGGGATCCAGGGAGCGCTAAAAAACCAAGGCATAATTAATGGAGATAGTGGGGGTGCAGCCGTCGCTCCCTGCCGAGGTGTACTAGCATGTGCCTGCTCACCTGTCTCTGCATAGTCTACCTGTGATGGATTGTCACTCTCACGTTCACTAGGCCCTGCCCCATTGCGCCCCCTGGGTTCCATGCCAATGGGATCCTGCCGACTACGCCAGAAAAATAGGAGGTGTCACACTTCTCAGAATAAAAGACACCTCCCCTACCTAGGGCTCAGATCCCAGAGGCACAGGAACACTAGGGACACCAGTTTCAATAAAATAGTCACTTTTATTTATACAACTGGTCTTCTTAAAATTCGGCACTCTAGAGTGTGACTCCTTATTAAAATGGGTGGGCCAACTATATAAAACTACCTGACCCCAACGGGAGATCTAATAAAACAGTCCATGCAGATTCAAGCGTGGTGAAGGGCGCTCATCACTGTCCTCCAGGTAATACGGGTCCACGGTGATCCTATCGGTTGACGTTCCCGGACCGCGTCGTCCAATCTATCTGCCGGCAGGGCTGGCTCCACTCGTCTGCTTCATCAGCGTCACCTCCAAGGAAGAAACAGACCCGTTGTGAGTGGCAGGGCTGGCAACATACACACAATAAAGGCACTGCCTAGGTAGGCTCACGTCCCTTTAAAAGATACTTAGCGTGCGTTGAATCAAAGTGTGTCGGCTCCGTCGGCTCGGCTTCGTCGGCTCGGCTTCGTCGTGTTGGGAATCGGGTTTGGAGTTCGGCGTAACAGCTGCGGGTCCTGTGCACAGTTTCAACCCTCCAGTACTGCTGAGAAGTCTTTTATAGGGATTGCTGTCCATTGTTTCAGTGGGAGTGGCTGAGATTATCGATTGGGAACACCTGTGATGTTCCTGAAGTTAGGTGGGTGTGTCATGGGGTTCCTCAACTTGTCGGCACACACGCACACACACAGCAAAAAAAACATTCCACCACACCATAAGGACCTGCATGCTTTTGGTCCACACTACAGATACATTACCAAAATATATAAGGACAAGAGGACCCAACCCCAATCCACCCTTTGCCAGATTACCCACTGTCTGACATATATTTGAAATGTTAATGTATGCTGTGGCTGATTTACCATCACTTTTTTTACATTCAGAAACATTGGAAATACATCTCTGACTTTAATGTGACATGCTTGACAATGTTTTACAGTCAGTCAGTCAGTCAGTCATTTAGCAGACGCTTTTATCCAAAGCGACTTACAATGAGTGCATTCAACATAGGTAGGCAAGAAAACTACTAGTCACCAGAAATCGTAAGTGCATTTCCTTCCTAATCAAGCAACTAAGAGCATAACTAGTGTTAAGTTAAGAGTGCAATAAGTTAGCAACCTACTTTATCTTAAACAAATGAGACAAATAAGAGAATCAAATAAACAAGAGCTAAGACAAATAAGTGAACCAAATAAACAAGAGCTAAGACAAATAAGTGTATCAAATAAACAAGAGCCAATAAACAAGAGCTCAGACACATAATTGACGACAAATAGGCAAGGCTAAGAGGAAGGGTCAGGGTAGTGTTTCCTGAAGAGGTGGGTTTTCAGCCTGCGGCGAAAGATGGGCAGCAACTCTGCTGTCCTGACATCAGTGGGAAGTTCATTCCACCACTGCGGGGCCAGGACAGAGAAGAGCCGTGACCGTGTAGATCGGCCGCAGGGCCCTCTGAGCGACGGGGCAACCAGTCGCCTCGAGGCGGCAGAGCGAAGTGGTCGGGCGGGGGTGTAAGGCTTGACCATAGCCTGGAGGTAAGAAGGAGCTGTTCCTTTCACTGCCCTATAGGCTAGCACCAGGGTCTTGAACTGGATGCGAGCTGCTACAGGGAGCCAGTGTAGAGAACGGAGAAGGGTAGTTGTATGGGAGAACTTGGGGCGGTTGAACATGCATTGAACATAAATGCATTGTTTTGCTATATGTATTTTTTTTTTTCATTTGTTGAACTAAAATGAAACTAAGCACAACGGATTTGCAGAAGACAGTATTGCATAATGTCACTTGGTACTATTAAATGAGATTGAATAAACATCCACTTACTTTGAGGAGCATGATGTCATTCCCATATTTGACATTCGTAAAGGAGGGGTGTTTGCATTTCCGTACACCGTATCTCATTGTTTTCTCATGGACACTCTTGATGTTGTGGGTACCAAGAACAACAGTCATTATGGCATCTTTCCTGAAGAAATGATCAATGAGAGATTGTATCATGTAGTGCCAACAAATCAATGATGCCTTTCTTTTGAAAATATTGAATGTATATGACTTAAAGTTGTGTTTTTTCTATAAATTTCTGATTGGATTTCCAATCAGATTAATCTAAGATTGCTTGAAGAGGAAAATTTTCTCACCTGTCACAGTAGGCAGCAGTGACTACAAAGTTGTTGCTGACAAGGAATCCGCCACATGCATGTTTTCCATCATTCTGCACTGATGCCATGTACAGCAATGACTTCTTCTGGGCCTTTTCCCCATTTATGATTTCACTCCCAAGTGCTGAAAAGAATGAATAGAAAGAAAATAACAACCAGTTAATGTTTCGTTTGTAATCTTGAAAAGAAATAATAGTTCAGGGTCTCATAATCATTTTCCTCCTGAGAGAATCTTACCTTTTTGTCCTAGACATGTCAGAGTAATAACAAGCAGAAATTGATGTAAAGCATGCATCTTGCAGACAGATCAGTCAAAGAAGTCTCATAGGGGTGTCAAACTGATTCTTTTATACAGCAGAGTCTGCACTGTAGACAGCCTTGTGGTTTCCTTCATCATATATGTCATGTGTTGACTCAGAGGTCTAATCTATTCTCTCTCTTCCAACATTCACTTAATTTGCCATCCGATGTATAATACCTAATACATGTAGACACTATAAAGAAATAAGTGTAATAATAAAATAAAATAAGTATCAAAAATGACTTTCTTATTGTGCACCACTTAGCCATATCAGCCATATCCAACTTTAGCTGAATGAGAAATTACAACTGAAAGTGCAACTGAATGTTTCCATCTAAAGTCCCTTGAGTCTTTTTAGTCATTTGCAAACATATGCTCCTCCAAGATTTCCAATTTGGAAGGAGTACATGACAGTAAGTATATTACAGAATGTCACCGGATTGCCTACTCCATATTCCAACCCAGGACCTTGCTTGGGTTTTAGCACTCTTACCTACTGAGCCAATCAGGTTGTCTAAATATGTTGTTTTTTCAGCACAGGCTGGAGAAACGGTTTCGGCCCAAGTGAGCACCACCAAGGCTTAATAACCTCATGCACTAATGAACTGATTTAGCTGATCACGTTAATGTATAGGTGCATACTCCCCCTTTTCCCTGCTCCGTGTGATGCCCATCACCAAGACATCTACATGATATACTACATGGTCCATGGTCAGTGTTCATTTACAGAAGGATGTGTTCTGTTTATCACTATTTATCACTATTACTATTATCACTGATAGTAGGGCTAAAAAATAGCTTGGATTTGTTTGTGTACACAAGTTTGATGTATTTCTCAGGATAACCAGCACAGATAGTTGTATTAGTGTCATATTGATGCTCGATCTCACGACCTTTTTTTACAAGTGCCTTCACACACCCTTGCCCCCCAGCACATATCAGACCTCCTCCACACCTACACCCCCTCCCAACATCTTGGGGGGCCTTGTGGTTTCTTGTAGCCACATCCTGTCTGTCTCAATGCATCTCTGCAGTTAATCTCTTTTAGTGATGGGTTTGTAAGATCACTGGACTGATGTATTTTCATTTATGTACTATTTCCAATGTTATTGTGAGTAAAACAACTGCTCACGTGTCCTGGTGGCTCAGCAGTATAGTATAATGTAGTCAATATGTCATGGGTTCAAATCAGAGTTCTGTCACATTAATCCATTCTCTCTTTTCGACCATTAATTTCATTCACTGAGTTTCTCAGCTTTGTGTGATGTGGGAATCAAGAGGTACACCAATTCCACCATGATCAATAGGTCGGTCATTGGTAAAACATGTTAATCTTTCATAAAATCATTTGCGCCATTTATACTTTACTTTCATGCACACCAAAAGATTACATTTCTCAGGGGTGGTAAAGCTTTCCAGGCTGTCTTTTCAATCGAACTGCCCTAGTAAATAAGATTTGTAACAATGGAAGAAAGGTTGCTTTGATATTTTTATTGTTTTGTTAAAATAATATTGCAAAGAAGGATAGAACAACAAGTAGAGAGAGAGAGAGAGTTGCCTAAACATCAGGGAAGAAGGGCCTTTTAATCTGAAATGGTACATATATACATTGTTGAATTTGTGTTGGGCTCCTTATGTTTGGGCCTTTTGTAGTTCCTCTATATCTCCAACAGTGGGGGCAGGAGAGTCAGAAAGGCCTGGCTAAGACTGGAGCCAACACACCTTACCCTTATGTTATGGTCTGTATGACTGAGTCCTGTCAGAACCTCCTGTCTCCTCTACTCTATATTAGGGACTTCAGTAGAAAATGCTATATATCCATTGTGGACAAACTTGCAACTGGAAATTCAATATTTCAAAAACACACATGATTCTGTCTATCTATTCTGTCTATTTGGTAAGCAAAGGTCTTAAGATGACTCAGAACTTTAATAATTACCCATAATATGGTTTACTTTTATACCAGCAATCATTTTGTGAGGGTAGGCATTATTTTATTTTCCCAACAACAGGTATCTTGGAATGAGGATATCTTTTTAGAAACTTATAAATCATGTTATGTCTTTTATCATTCCGAGGGGGTTTCAGTAGAAAATGCTATACAGATAAAAGCTAGTATATGGAATAAACAAAGTTTCTTACATATTTCGCTTAAGCAGCAAACACTGACATAACTACTCAGATGCTGCAATGCCTCTACAATATAATAGAAGCACATAGAAACAGAACATTTTGTGTAAGACTATTACACCACACATGCCTTTTTCTTGAGAATCCCATTGATCCAGGGTAGGTAGTATGATATGTTTGTGTAGACGTTGGGTAGATTTGGGTAGCGGCAGTTTCCTCCGTCGTTGAAAGATACAATCCCAACTGCCTTCCCATTGCACACCAGAGGGCCACCAGAATCACCCTGAGAAAATACATCTTAATTAGTTCATTCAAACATTTACGAGTTTATGGAAGTAAACTTTTGCACTAGAAATCAGTTGCTATTTGATATTTGTGGGGAAAATGTGTAGAACACACCTGACAAGATCCTTTATCGGTGCCATATCCACCTGCACACATAACATGTTCAGGAAGGGTGTCTTTCCATTTCTTCTGACAGACTGTCTTGTCAATGGTAGGCACAGTCACCACTCGCAGCTCGCCAACATCATTAACCCCAGTTTCAGTGGATCCCCATCCGGCTACAAAGCACTTTGTGTTCGCTTTGATGGCTTTAGTCTTACTTGGAAGTTTAATTGTTTTCACTGTTTTGCTTAGTGTAGCTCTCCTAGACAGCTGGAATCAAACATTGAAGATTAAAAACTGTAAGGGCTTAATTTTCGCAACAAATCACCGTTATCCCCTGGCTATCAATCTTTTTGGTCTGAGTCATAATGTAGTGTATATTTGAAATGTTAATGTATGCTGTGGCTGATTTACCATCACTTTTTTTTTAAATTCAGAAACATTGGAAATATGTCTCTGACTTTAATGTGTCATGCTTGACAATATTTTAAATGCATTGTTTTGCTACATTTTTTTTTTTTTTCATTTGTTGAACTAAAATGAAACTAAGCACAACGGATTTGCAGAAGACTGTATTGCATAATGTCACTTGGTACTATTAAATGAGATTGAATAAATATCCACTTACTTTGAGGAGCATGATGTCTTTCCCATCTTTGATATTCTTAAAGGAGGGGTATTTGCATTTCCGTACACCGTATCTCATTGTTTTCTCATGGACACTCTTGATGTTGTGGGTACCAAGAACAACACTCATAATGACATCTTTCCTGAAGAAATGATCAATGACAGATTGTATCATGTAGTGCCAACAAATCAATGATGCCTTTCTTTTGAAAATATTGAATGTATATGACTTAAAGTTGTGTTTTTTTCTATAGATTTCTCATTAGATTTCCAATCAGATTAATCTAAGATTGCTTGAAGAGGAAAAGTTTCTCACCTGTCACAGTGGGCAGCAGTGACTACAAACTCTCTGCTGATAAGGAATCCGCCACATGCATGTTTTCCATTATTCTGCACTGATGCCATGTACAGCAATGACTTCTTCTGGGCCTTTTCCCCATTTATGATTTCACTCCCAAGTGCTGAAAAGAATGAATAGAAAGAAAATAACAAGGAATTAATGTTCTGTTTGTAATCTTGAAAAGAAATAATAGTTCAAGGTCTCATAATCATTTTCCTCCTGAGAGAATCTTACCTTTTTGTCCTAGACACGTCAGAGTAATAACAAGCAGAAATTGATGTAAAGCATGCATCTTGCAGACAGATCAGTCAAAGAAGTCTCATAGGGGTGTCAAACTGATTCTTTTATACACAGAGCCTGCACTACAGACTGCCTTGTGGTTTCCTTTGTCATATACTGTATGTCATGTGTTGACTCAGAGGTCTAATCTATTCTCTCTCTTCCAACATTCACTTAATTTGCCATCCGATGTATAATACCTAATACATGTAGACACTATAAAGAAATAAGTGTAATAAAATAAAATAAAATAAGTATCAAAAGTGACTTTCTTATTGTGCACCACTTAACCATATCAGCTATATCCACCTCTACCTGAATGAAAAATTACAACTACAAGTGCAACTGAATGTTTCCATCTAAAGTCCCTTGAGTCTTTTTAGTCATTTGCAAACATATGCTCCTCCAAGATTTCCAATTTGGAAGGAGTACATGACAGTAAGTATATTACAGAATGTCACCGGATTGCCTACTCCATATTCCAACCCAGGACCTTGCTTGGGTTTTAGCACTCTTACCTACTGAGCCAATCAGGTTGTCTAAATATGCTGTTTTTTCAGCACAGGCTGGAGAAACGGTTTCGGCCCAAGTGAGCACCACCAAGGCTTAATAACCTCATGCACTAATGAACTGATTTAGCTGATCACGTTAATGTATAGGTGCATACTCCCCCTTTTCCCTGCTCCGTGTGATGCCCATCACCAAGACATCTACATGATATACTACATGGTCCATGGTCAGTGTTCATTTACAGAAGGATGTGTTCTGTTTATCACTATTTATCACTATTACTATTATCACTGATAGTAGGGCTAAAAAATAGCTTGGATTTGTTTGTGTACACAAGTTTGATGTATTTCTCAGGATAACCAGCACAGATAGTTGTATTAGTGTCATATTGATGCTCGATCTCACAACCTTTTTTTACAAGTGCCTTCACACACCCTTGCCCCCCAGCACCTATCAGACCTCCTCCACACCTACACCCCCTCCCAACATCTTGGGGGGCCTTGTGGTTTCTTGTAGCCACATCCTGTCTGTCTCAATGCATCTCTGCAGTTAATCTCTTTTAGTGATGGGGTTGTAAGATCACTGGACTGATGTATTTTCATTTATGTACTATTTCCAATGTTATTGTGAGTAAAACAACTGCTCACGTGTCCTGGTGACTCAGCAGTATAGTATAATGTAGTCAATATGTCATGGGTTCAAATCAGAGTTCTGTCACATTAATCCATTCTCTCTTTTCCACCATTAATTTCATTCACTGAGTTTCTCAGCTTTGTGTGATGTGGGAATCAAGAGGTACACCAATTCCACCATGATCAATAGGTCGGTCATTGGTAAAACATGTTAATCTTTCATAAAATCATTTGCGCCATTTATACTTTACTTTCATGCACACCAAAAGATTACATTTCTCAGGGGCGGTAAAGCTTTCCAGGCTGTCTTTTCAATCGAACTGCCCTAGTAAATAAGATTTGTAACAATGGAAGAAAGGTTGCTTTAGTATTTTTATTGTTTTGTTAACATAATATTGCAAAGAAGGATAGAACCACAAGTAGAGAGAGAGAGAGAGTTGCCTAAACATCAGGGAAGAAGGGCCTTTTAATCTGAAATGGTACATATATACATTGTTGAATTTGTGTTGGGCTCCTTATGTTTGGGCCTTTTGTAGTTCCTCTATATCTCCAACAGTGGGGGCAGGAGAGTCAGAAAGGCTTGGCTAAGACTGGAGCCAACACACCTTACCCTTATGTTATGGTCTGTATGACTGAGTCCTGTCAGAACCTCCTGTCTCCTCTACTCTATATTAGGGACTTCAGTAGAAAATGCTATATATCCATTGTGGACAAACTTGCAACTGGAAATTCAATATTTCAAAAACACACATGATTCTGTCTATCTATTCTGTCTATTTGGTAAGCAAAGGTCTTAAGATGACTCAGAACTTTAATAATTACTCATAATATGGTTTACTTTTATACCAGCAATCATTTTGTGAGGGTAGGCATTATTTTATTTTCCCAACAACAGGCATCTTGGAATGAGGATATCTTTTTAGAAACTTATAAATCATGTTATGTCTTTTATCATTCCGAGGGGGTTTCAGTAGAAAATGCTATATAGATAAAAGCTAGTATATGGAATAAACAAAGTTTCTTACGTATTTCGCCTAAGGAGCGAACACTGACATAACTACTCAGATGCTGCAATGCCTCTACAATATAATAGAAGCACATAGAAACAGAACATTTTGTGTAAGACTATTACACCACACATGCCTTTTTCTTGAGAATCCCATTGATCCAGGGTAGGTAGTATGATATCTCTGTGTAGACGTTGGGTAGATTTGGGTAGGTGCAGTTTTTTTTGTAGTTGAAAGATACAATCCCAACTGCCTTCCCATTGCACACCAGAGGGCCACCAGAATCACCCTGAGAAAATACATCTTAATTAGTTCATTCAAACATTTACGAGTTTATGGAAGTAAACTTTTGCACTAGAAATCAGTTGCTATTTGATATTTGTGGGGAAAATGTGTAGAACACACCTGACAAGATCCTTTATCGGTGCCATATCCACCTGCACAGATAACATGTTTAGGAAGGGTGTCTTTCCATTCCTTCTGACAGACTGTCTTGTCAATGGTAGGCACAGTCACCACTCGCAGCTCGTCAACATCATTAACCCCAGTTTCAGTGGATCCCCATCCGGCTACAAAGCACTTTGTGTTCGCTTTGATGGCTTTAGTCTTAATTGGAACTTTAACTGTTTTCACTGTTTTGCTTAGTGTAGCTCTCCTAGACAGCTGGAAACAAACATTGAAGATTAAAAACTGTAAGGGCTTAATTTTCACAACAAATCACCGTTATCCCCTGCCTATCAATCTTTTTGGTCTGAGTCATAATGTAGTGTATATTTGAAATGTTAATGTATGCTGTGGCTGATTTACCATCACTTTTTTTACATTCAGAAACATTGGAAATATGTCTCTGACTTTAATGTGTCATGCTTGACAATATTTTAAATGCATTGTTTTGCTACATTTTTTTTTTTTTTTTCATTTGTTGAACTAAAATGAAACTAAGCACAATGGATTTGCAGAAGACTGTATTGCATAATGTCACTTGGTACTATTAAATGAGATTGAATAAATATCCACTTACTTTGAGGAGCATGATGTCATTCCCATCTTTGACATTCGTAAAGGAGGGGTATTTGCATTTCCGTACACCGTATCTCATTGTTTTCTCATGGACACTCTTGATGTTGTGGGTACCAAGAACAACAGTCATTATGGCATTTTTCCTGAAAGAATTATCAATGAGGGATTGTATCATGTAGTGCCAACAAATCAATGATGCCTTTCTTTTGAAAATATTGAATGTATATGACTTAAAGTTGTGTTTTTTTCTATAGATTTCTCTTTAGATTTCCAATCAGATTAATCTAAGATTGCTTGAAGAGGAAAAGTTTCTCACCTGTCACAGTGGGCAGCAGTGACTACAAAGTCTTTGCTGATAAGGAATCCGCCACATGCATGTTTTCCATTATTCTGCACTGATGCCATGTACAGCAATGACTTCTTCTGGGCCTTTTCCCCATTTATGATTTCACTCCCAAGTGCTGAAAAGAATGAATAGAAAGAAAATAACAAGGAATTAATGTTCTGTTTGTAATCTTGAAAAGAAATAATAGTTCAGGGTCTCATAATCATTTTCCTCTTGAGTGAATCTTACCTTTTTGTCCTAGACACGTCAGAGTAATAACAAGCAGAAATTGATGTAAAGCATGCATCTTGCAGACAGATCAGTCAAAGAAGTCTCATAGGGGTGTCAAACTGATTATTTTATACACAGAGCCTGCACTACAGACTGCCTTGTGGTTTCCTTTGTCATATACTGTATGTCATGTGTTGACTCAGAGGTCTAATCTATTCTCTCTCTTCCAACATTCACTTAATTTGTCATCCGATGTATAATACCTAATACATGTAGACACTATAAAGAAATAAGTGTAATAAAATAAAATAAAATAAGTATCAAAAGTGACTTTCTTATTGTCCACCACTTAGCCATATCAGCCATATCCAACTCTAGCTGAATGAAAAATTACAACTGAAAGTGCAACTGAATGTTTCCATCTAAAGTCCCTTGAGTCTTTTTAGTCATTTGCAAACATATGCTCCTCCAAGATTTTCAATTTGGAAGGAGTACATGACAGTAAGTATATTACAGAATGTCACCGGATTGCCTACTCCATATTCCAACCCAGGACCTTGCTTGGGTTTTAGCACTCTTACCTACTGAGCCAATCAGGTTGTCTAAATATGCTGTTTTTTCAGCACAGGCTGGAGAAACGGTTTCGGCCCAAGTGAGCACCACCAAGGCTTAATAACCTCATGCACTAATGAACTGATTTAGCTGATCAAGTTAATGTATAGGTGCATACTCCCCCTTTTCCCTGCTCCGTGTGATGCCCATCACCAAGACATCTACATGATATACTACATGGTCCATGGTCAGTGTTCATTTACAGAAGGATGTGTTCTGTTTATCACTATTTATCACTATTACTATTATCACTGATAGTAGGGCTAAAAAATAGCTTGGATTTGTTTGTGTACACAAGTTTGATGTATTTCTCACGATAACCAGCACAGATAGTTGTATTAGTGTCATATTGATGCTCGATCTCACAACCTTTTTTTACAAGTGCCTTCACACACCCTTGCCCCCCAGCACCTATCAGACCTCCTTCACACCTACACCCCCTCCCAAAATCTTGGGGGGCCTTGTGGTTTCTTGTAGCCACATCCTGTCTGTCTCAATGCATCTCTGCAGTTAATCTCTTTTAGTGATGGGGTTGTAAGATCACTGGACTGATGTATTTTCATTTATGTACTATTTCCAATGTTATTGTGAGTAAAACAACTGCTCACGTGTCCTGGTGGCTCAGCAGTATAGTATAATGTAGTCAATATGTCATGGGTTCAAATCAGAGTTCTGTCACATCAATCCATTCTCTCTTTTCGACCATTAATTTCATTCACTGAGTTTCTCAGCTTTGTGTGATGTGGGAATCAAGAGGTACACCAATTCCACCATGATCAATAGGTCGGTCATTGGTAAAACATGTTAATCTTTCATAAAATAATTTGCGCCATTTATACTTTACTTTCATGCACACCAAAAGATTACATTTCTCAGGGGTGGTAAAGCTTTCCAGGCTGTCTTTTCAATCGAACTGCCCTAGTAAATAAGATTTGTAACAATGGAAGAAAGGTTGCTTTGATATTTTTATTGTTTTGTTAAAATAATATTGCAAAGAAGGATAGAACAACAAGTAGAGAGAGAGAGAGAGTTGCCTAAACATCAGGGAAGAAGGGCCTTTTAATCTGAAATGGTACATATATACATTGTTGAATTTGTGTTGGGCTCCTTATGTTTGGGCCTTTTGTAGTTCCTCTATATCTCCAACAGTGGGGGCAGGAGAGTCAGAAAGGCTTGGCTAAGACTGGAGCCAACACACCTTACCCTTATGTTATGGTCTGTATGACTGAGTCCTGTCAGAACCTCCTGACTTCTCTACTCAATATTAGGGACTTCAGTAGAAAATGCTATATATCCATTGTGGACAAACTTGCAACTGGAAATTCAATATTTCAAAAACACACATGATTCTGTCTATCTATTCTGTCTATTTGGTAAGCAAAGGTCTTAAGATGACTCAGAACTTTAATAATTACTCATAATATGGTTTACTTTCATACCAGCAATCATTTTGTGAGGGTAGGCATTATTTTATTTTCCCAACAACAGGTATCTTGGAATGAGGATATTTTTTAGAAACTTATAAATCATGTTATGTCTTTTATCATTCCGAGGGGGTTTCAGTAGAAAATGCTATATAGATAAAAGCTAGTATATGGAATAAACAAAGTTTCTTATGTATTTTGCTTAAGCAGCAAACACTGACATAACTACTCAGATGCTGCAATGCCTCTACAATATAATAGAAGCACATAGAAACAGAACATTTTGTGTAAGACTATTACACCACACATGCCTTTTTCTTGAGAGTCCTTATGATCCAGGGTAGGTAGTATGATATGTTTGTGTAGACATTGGGTAGATTTGGGTAGTGGCAGTTTCCTCCGTCGTTGAAAGATACAATCCCAACTGCCTTCCCATTGCACACCAGAGGGCCACCAGAATCACCCTGAGAAAATACATCTTAATGAGTTCATTCAAACATTTACGAGTTTATAGAAGTAAACTTTTGCACTAGAAATCAGTTGCTATTTGATATTTGTGGGGAAAATGTGTAGAACACACCTGACAAGATCCTTTATCGGTGCCATATCCACCTGCACAGATAACATGTTCAGGAAGGGTGTCTTTCCATTCCTTCTGACAGACTGTCTTGTCAATGGTAGGCACAGTGACCACTCGCAGCTCGTCAACATCATTAACCCCAGTTTCAGTGGATCCCCATCCGGCTACAAAGCACTTTGTGTTCACTTTGATGGCTTTAGTCTTACTTGGAAGTTTAATTGTTTTCACTGTTTTGCTTAGTGTAGCTCTCCTAGACAGCTGGAAACAAACATTGAAGATTAAAAACTGTAAGGGCTTAATTTTCGCAACAAATCACCGTTATCCCCTGCCTATCAATCTTTTTGGTCTGAGTCATAATGTAGTGTATATTTGAAATGTTAATGTATGCTGTGGCTGATTTACCATCACTTTTTTTACATTCAGAAACATTGGAAATATGTCTCTGACTTTAATGTGTCATGCTTGACAATATTTTAAATGCATTGTTTTGCTACATTTTTTCATTTGTTGAACTAAAATGAAACTAAGCACAATGGATTTGCAGAAGACTGTATTGCATAATGTCACTTGGTACTATTAAATGAGATTGAATAAATATCCACTTACTTTGAGGAGCATGATGTCATTCCCATCTTTGATATTCTTAAAGGAGGGGTATTTGCATTTCCGTACACCGTATCTCATTGTTTTCTCATGGACACTCTTGATGTTGTGGGTACCAAGAACAACAGTCATTATGGCATCTTTCCTGAAGAAATGATCAATGAGGGATTGTATCATGTAGTGCCCACAAATCAATGATGCCTTTCTTTTGAAAATATTGAATGTATATGACTTAAAGTTGTGTTTTTTTCTATAGATTTCTCATTAGATTTCCAATCAGATTAATCTAAGATTGCTTGAAGAGGAAAGGTTTCTCACTTGTCACAGTGGGCAGCAGTGACTACAAAGTCTTTGCTGACAAGGAATCCGCCACATGCATGTTTTCGATCATTCTGCACTGATGCCATGTACAGCAATGACTTCTTCTGGGCCTTTTCCCCATTTATGATTTCACTCCCAAGTGCTGAAAAGAATGAATAGAAAGAAAATAACAAGGAATTAATGTTCTGTTTGTAATCTTGAAAAGAAATAATAGTTCAGGGTCTCATAATCATTTTCCTCCTGAGAGAATCTTACCTTTTTGTCCTAGACACGTCAGAGTAATAACAAACAGAAATTGATGTAAAGCATGCATCTTGCAGACAGATCAGTCAAAGAAGTCTCATAGGGGTGTCAAACTGATTATTTTATACACAGAGCCTGCACTACAGACTGTCACACCTGCTCGGACCCGTTAACTCCCTTTTGGTTTTCCTCTTGTGTTTTGTCTTGTTTCCTGTTTTATTTTGTTACTCACTTGTCGTCTCGTTTCAGGTCACTTTACTTCCTTTCCTCCCCGAGGCTCCCCGCCTGTGTGATTACCTGCCCCGCCCTAATGTGTTGCACCTGTGCCTCATTGTCTCCCCTCCCTGTCAGTATTTAGTCTGTGTGTTTCCCTGTTCATTTGCCAGTTCGTCTTTGTTCCCTGTGACAAACTTACCAGCCTTCCTTTGTTTCCTGCATTCCCTCGTGAGTTTTGGTTTTTGACGTTGCCTGTTTCTTCGACCTGGATTTTTGCCTGCCCCTTGTCTGCTACCTTTGCCTTATCCGGACTGCCTTTCTGTGTACCGAACCTAGCTGGAATAAACGGACTTGTACTTTATCTCCCCGTCTCGAGTCGTGCATTTGGGTCCATGCTTTTGTGCCAAGTCTGACAGGACGAACTGGCCAAAGATGGACCTAGCCGACCCAGATACGGTGCGTGCAGCTCTCGAGGCTTCCTCCCAGCGGATACTCCGACAGGAGGACAAACTGAACCTAGTGTGCCATGAGCTCAAGGAACTGCACACACGACAGGAAAATATGATGGTGGCTTTCGGGTCGCAACTTCCTCTGTTGGTGGAACAGATGCAGAGGCTTCAGTCTCCTCCCTCCCCGCCTGCGCCCGCATCTCCACCTACTGCGCCGGCGGCGTCTGCTGCTTCCTCCTCGGGTCCTTCGCTGCCTCTCCACCTCTCCCAACCCACACGCTTCTCCGGTGATTCAGGTGACTGCAAGCCTTTTTTGACGCAATGTGAACTGCATTTTGAACTACAGGCTGCGGCTTTCCCCTCTGACCGAGCCAAGATAGCCTTTATTATTTCGCACCTGACGGGAAGGGCTGAAGCCTGGGCCACAGCGGAATGGGGAAGGTCCCCTACTGCCTGTCAATCCTTACCTCAGTTCGTGAAGATTTTTACCCAGGTTTTCCAACACACGACCCCGGGACGGGAGGCGGCACGGGCGCTGGTGAGGCTGAGACAAGGGAGGGGCGCAGCCATGGACTACGCCATCGAGTTCCGCACGTTGGCAGCAGAGAGCGCCTGGAATCCTACTGCTTTGTTTGACGCCTTCCTCGAGGGTCTTTCGGAACCGATCAAGGATCAGCTGGCTCCCTTGGATCTTCCTCCTGACCTCGACTCCTTAATCGCCTTGGCGATTAAGATTGACATACGGCTGTGTAACCGGGAGAGGGAAAGGTCCAGAGCCAGGTTCAATCGTTCCCCTCCTCGCCAGCAGGGGCACTCCTCTTCTCGTATCGCTCCTTCCTGGCGGCGATCTTCTCCGACTCCTCCAGCGACCCCGGTGGCCCCGGAGGAGCCTATGCAGCTAGGTCGCACCCGCCTTTCTCCAGAGGAGCGCCAACGCAGAATGGCAGAGGGGCGTTGCATCTACTGTGGACAAGGAGGACACTTCATCTCTAACTGCCCGTTAAAAGCCCAGGCTCACCAATGAGGAAGAGGGCTTTGGTGAGCCGTACTGTGACTGTCTCTAATCCCTCTCGTTTACACCCTCAGGTCACTCTCCCCTCTCCTGTGTCCTCCCTCCAGCACCCAGTCTTGGTGGACTCTGGTTCTGATGCGAACCTCATCGATGCCGCTCTGGCTAAAAGACTGGGGCTCCGTCTCTTCCTCCTCCGGAGACCCCTGGAGGCCTGTGCCCTGGATGGTCGCCTTATCTGTAAGGTCACGCATCGCACTCAGTCCCTTACCCTCACGTTTCCGGATCTCCACTCAGAGGATTAACTTTCATGTATATCTCTCACCTCAACATCCTCTTATTTTGGGTCATCCCTGGCTTACCCTGCACAACCCCCACATTGACTGGCAGTCGGGACAGATTTTGTCCTGGGGCAAGGATTGTGTGCAGACTTGTGGGGCGGGTTCTCCTCCTATCCAGATCCAGTCCGTTCCTGCTGACGACGACTCCGAGGTCCGGGACCCAGAGGCGGATTATCCGGATCTCTCCAAGGTGCCTTCCTGTTACCACGACATCAAGGAGGTATTCAGCAAGTCTCGGGCCTCCTCGCTTCCCCCCCCCCCCCCCATCGGCCTTATGATTGCGCCATCGACCTTCGCCCGGGTTCTTCTCTTCCTAAAGGGCGGTTGTACTCCTTGTCAGCTCCGGAGACCGCCGCTATGAAGAGGTATGTGGAAGAGTCGTTGGCAGCCGGGCTTATTCGCCCGTCGTCTTCCCCCGCTGGTGCGGGATTCTTTTTCGTGGACAAGAAGGAAAAGTCTCTTCGACCCTGCATTGACTACCGTGGTCTCAATGAGATCACCATCCGGAACAGGTACCCCCTCCCTTTGATTTCATCGGCATTTGAACAACTGAACGGGGCTAAGATTTTCACCAAGTTAGACCTTAGAAATGCCTATCACCTTGTGAGAATAAGGGAGGGGGATGAATGGAAGACTGCTTTTAATACCCCTAGTGGTCACTGAGTATCGGTTCATGCCTTTTGGCCTCACTAACGCCCCCGCTGTTTTTCAGGCCCTTGTGAATGATGTCCTTCGTGACATGCTTAATGACTTTGTGTTTGTCTATCTGGATGACATTTTGATTTTCTCCCCCGATGAGCAGTCTCATGTTCAGCATGTCCGCAAGGTTCTCCTGCGTCTCCTCCAGCACTAACTTTTTGTTAAAGCAGAAAAGTGAGTTCCATCAGGCCACGGTTTCCTTCCTGGGTTTCATCCTCGCGGAGGGGAGGGTGCAGATGGATCCGGTGAAGGTCAGTGCAGTGGTCGATTGGCCCACTCCTACATCTCGTAAAGAGGTGCAGCGTTTTTTGGGTTTTGCAAATTTCTATCGGAAATTTGTGAGGAATTTCAGCTCCGCGGCTGCTCCTCTCCATGTCCTAACCTCTCCCAAGAACTCTTTCCAGTGGACGGACAAGGCGGAAATCGCCTTCCAGAGACTCAAGACCACCTTCACCTCAGCTCCAGTGCTCACTCTCCCCAACCCGGCCTTGCAATTTGTGGTGGAGGTGGATGCTTCCGATGTGGGCGTGGGGGCTATTCTGTCTCAACGCTCGACAAAACGGAGCGGAATTCGGAACAGACTGAGAGTTCAAGCCCACCGTCCACCTCTGCCCAGCATCCTTCTTGCTAACGTCCAGTCTCTGGATAATAAGTTGGATGATGTTAGGGCGAGGATTAGATTCCAACGGGACATGAGGGATTGTAACGTCTTTTGTCTGACGGAAACATGGCTGACCCCGCTGGTGCCGGATCGAGCCATATGCCCAACCGAGTCCTTCTCTGTTTTCCGTGCGGATAGAATGGAAGAGTCTGGCAAATCTAAGGGTGGAGGGGTTTGCTTCATGACCAACAACAAGTGGTGCAACCCCAAGGACATTAAGACTCTTTCTCGTTCCTGCTCGTCGAACCTGGAACATCTGACTATCTCATGCCGTCCATTCTACCTTCCCCGGGAGTTCAGCTCGGTCATCACCACAGCCGTCTACATACCACCACAAGCGGACACCGACGTAGCACTATCGGACCTACATGATGTGTTATGTCGGCATCAGAACAAGCATCCCGACGCGGCTATGGTGGTGGCTGGGGATTTTAATAGGGCGAACCTAAAAAAAGTCATGCCGAACTTTCATCAGCACATTACGTGTGCTACCAGAGGGGAAAGAACGTTGGACCAATGCTATACGCCGTTCAAGAGAGGCTACAAGGCTGTCTCTCTCCCTCCGTTCGGCAAATCAGACCATGCCGCCATTTTCCTGCTACCGGAGTATAAACAAAGGATAGCACGGGAAGCGGTAGTGACGAGGGACGTAAAGCGGTGGTCTGACCAATCAGAGGCTGAGCTACAGGACGCTCTGCGTGACGTCGACTGGGACATGGTCCAATCCAGTTCCAGGGACGTCAGCGAGTTTACGGAAGTAGTAACGAGCTTCATAGCAATGCTAGTGGACACCATCGTCCCTACGGTGAAAGTTAGGTCCTTTCCTAACCAAAAACCGTGGGTTGATAAATCCATCCGCGACGCTTTGAACGCCCGCACTGCTGCCTATAACTCCGGTCTTGTATCCGGCAACATGGACGAGCACAAGGCAGCGTCCTATGGACTGAGAAGGGCGGTGAAGGAGGCCAAGAGGAGGTATAGGGACAGAGTGGAGTCGCAGATGGAGCAGCGCGACACCAGACGCCTATGGCAGGGGCTACGGACTATAACGGACTACCAGGGCAGACCCCCCGCAATTGTGAGTGCCGACGCATCCCTAGCGGAGGACCTGAATTCATTCTATGCACGGTTTGAGGCTAGCAACAACAGCGCTAGCTCGCCGGCTAACAACATCACCGTTAGCGCAACCGGAGTGAGTTCTACCGCTGGGGATGAACACACACTCTCTGTGACCGAGCACAGTGTGAGGAGGGCTCTGACGAGGGTGAACACCAGGAAAGCTGCTGGTCCAGATGGCATATCTGGACGAGTACTGAAGACCTGTGCTAATCAGCTAGCTCCAGTGTTCACCACTATATTCAACATCTCCCTGGCTGAGTCTGTGGTCCCCGCCTGCTTCAAGAGATCCACTATTGTCCCTGTGCCCAAGAATGCTTCTCCAGCATGCTTGAATGACTACCGACCGGTGGCCCTCACCTCGGTGGTCATGAAATGCTTCGAGAGGCTGATTAAGGACTACATCTGCGCCTTCCTCCCTTGCTCCATGGACCCGCTGCAGTTTGCTTATCGTCCCAACAGATCCACGGATGATGCTGTCTCCCAGGTACTGCACACCACACTCTCTCATCTGGACAGCCGGAAGGGGGGCTATGTGAGACTGCTGTTCATTGACTATAGTTCAGCTTTCAATACCATAGTCCCCACCAGACTGGCTGGCAAGTTGATTGAGCTGGGACTGAACACCCCCCTGTGTGCCTGGATCCTGGACTTCCTGACCGCCAGGCCCCAGGTGGTCAGGGTGGGTAGACACACCTCCAACCCCCTCACCCTGAACACAGGATCCCCCCAGGGTTGCGTCCTCAGCCCCCTACTGTACTCCCTGTACACACATGACTGTGTGGCCAGGTTCAGCTCCAACACCATCATTAAGTTTGCGGATGACACAGTGGTGGTGGGCCTGATCTCCAACAACGACGAGAAGGCCTACCTGGAGGAAGTTGCTGATCTGTCACTCTGGTGCCAGGACAACAGCCTCCTCCTGAATGTTACCAAAACTAAGGAGCTGATTGTGGACTTTAGGAGGACACAACAACAGAGGACGTACTCACCACTGGGGATTAATGGGACTACTGTGGAGAGGGTGAGCAGGTATAAATACCTGGGAGTCCACATCACCGAAGATCTGACATGGACAACACACACTGACACTCTGGTGAGAAAGGCGAGGCAGCGCCTTTACCACCTCAGGCAACTGAGGAAATTCAAAGTCTCCCGGAGGATCCTTCAGTCCTTCTACTCTGGAGCTGTGGAGAGTATCCTGACAGGAAGCATCACTGCCTGGTTTGGCAACAGCTCCGCTCAGGACAGGAAGGCTCTGCAGAGAGTAGTGCGTTCGGCCGAGCGCACTATTGGAATTACACTCCCCACCCTGCAGGACTTGTACACCAGGAGGTGCAGAACCAGAGCCTGCAGGATCATGAAGGATCCTCACCACCCCAACAACGGACTGTTTCAGCTGCTGCGGTCAGGCAAGCGCCTCCGTAGTCACGCTGCAAAAACAGAGAGACTGAGACGGAGTTTCTTTCCTCAGGCCATCAGGACTGTGAACTCCGACCTCACCAGGGCCCCCACCAAGACACACACACTGCCCCTCTTATGCACACACACACACTTAGGTAAAGACTACACATAATTTATAATTTATATTACACATACAATTTTCCCTTTTTTTACTATATTTTTTTATAAAGTGCTCTTATTGTAAATATTGTGTTGTTTCTTTGACATTGTAAATATTGTGTTGGTTTATTGTAAATAGTGTGTACCTGTTATTTTGCACATTTCTGCTGAGCATTGCCACTTTGCATTTCACTACACACCTCGTGTGTGTATGTGACAATTAAACTCTTGAATCTTGAATCTTGAATCTTGAATCTAAGGACAACAGACTGCATCCCTGTGCATTCCTCTCCCGTAAACTGTCCAGCGCTGAGAGGAATTACGACGTTGGTAACCGGGAGCTGCTCGCCATTAAGGTGGCATTGGAGGAGTGGAGACACTGGCTGGAGGGGGCGGAACAGCCATTTCTGGTGTGGACGGACCATAAGAACCTGGAGTATCTGCGGTCCGCCAAGAGGCTCAACTCTCGACAGGCTAGGTGGTCTCTCTTTTTCAACCGTTTTCACTTCACTCTGTCTTACAGACACGGATCGAAGAACGGTAAACCGGACGCTCTTTCCCGCATCTTTCCTTCCACGACTCCGGACCAGAACCCAGCTCCGATCCTTCCCCCCGCCTGCCTGGTGGGCTTTTTCTCCTGGGATATTGAGAACAAGGTGATGGAGGCTTTAAGAGACTGTCAGGTTCCGGACGGCTGCCCGCCGAACCGGTTGTTTGTCCCTCTCACTCTCCGTTCTCAGGTTATCCACTGGGCCCATACCTCGAGATTCTCCTGCCATCCCGGAGTCCGCCGCACCATGTTCGTGATCCAGCAGCGGTTTTGGTGGCCGGCCATGGAGAAGGAGGTGTCAGAGTATGTTGCCGCCTGTCCGGTATGTGCCAGCAGTAAAGTCTCCCACCAACCCCCTTCAGGTCTTCTTCGCCCGCTTCCTGTGCCACGGAGGCCCTGGTCAGACATCTCTGTGGATTTCGTTACCGGGCTGCCCGTCTCTGAAGGTAACACCACCGTACTTACGGTGGTGGACAAACTCGGCATCTATTGCACGCCCAACCGTCCTGGTAGGGGGATCCCTCTCTGAGTAGCCCCTCCCAAGGTTTCTCCCAATTTTCCCAGTGAGGGTTTGTGGGAGTTTTTCCTTGTCCTCTCTGAGGGTCTAAGGCTGGGGGATGTCGTGTACTAACCATTTATTATTTTCACATGTTGGGCACTGTGAAGCCCTTAGAGACTGTAACGGTGATTAAGGGCTATACAAATAAATGTGATTTGATTTGACAGATTTTCCAAGATGGTTCATTTTGTTCCCCTACCTAAACTGCCTTCTGCTAAGGAGACGGCGGAGGCGATGCTGCACAATGTGTTTCGTCTTCATGGTTTCCCTAGGGATGTGGTGTCTGATCGGGGCCCGCAGTTTGTGGCACAGTTCTGGCGGGCGTTCTGTTCGCTGCTGGGCACCACAGTCAGTCTCTCCTCCGGACATCACCCTCAGACCAACGGTCAGACGGAGCGTCTCAACCAGGAGTTGGAAACGTCTCTTCGCTGTCTGGTCTCCCAGAGTCCCACCACCTGGAGCAAACAACTTACCTGGGTCGAGTATGCACACAATTCATTGCCCTGTTCTGCCCTGTCTCCTTTTCATTGTGTTTATGGTTACCAGCCACCATTGTTTCCCTCGTTGGAGAGCGAGGTCAGTGTGCCATCCGCACTGGCTTTGGTTCGTCGCTGTCGACGTTCCTGGGATCGAGCCCGACGCACGTTGCTGCGCAACTCCGAAAGATATAAGGCTGCGGCGGACCGTCGTCGCATCCCAGCTCCTAGTTACCAGAGTGGGCAGAAGGTGTGGCTGTCCACCAGGAATCTTCCCCTCAAAGTGGAGTCCAGGAAGCTCGCACCCAGGTTCGTTGGTCCTTTCCCTGTTTCCAAAATCATTAACCCAGTGACTGTGCAACTGAAACTGCCTAAAGCCATGAGAGTCCACCCCGCCTTCCATGTGAGCCAAGCCCGCCCGAGAGTCCGCTGGTTCCCGCCTCCAGGCCCCCACCTCCCCCCTGTGTCGTTGACGGGGGTCCTGTCTACACGGTCCGTCGGCTTCTGGCGGTTCGCCGTCGGGGCCGTGGCTTCCAATATCTGGTCGATTGGGAGGGTTACGGTCCAGAGGAACGTTCCTGGGTTTCTGCCAGTAATATTCTGGATCCTGATCTCATTCGGGATTTCCATCGCCTTCATCCCTCGCAGCCTGGGCCGTCAGGTGCCGGCCCTAGAGGGGGGGGTACTGTCACACCTGCTCGGACCCGTTAACTCCCTTTTGGTTTTCCTCTTGTGTTTTGTCTTGTTTCCTGTTTTATTTTGTTACTCCCCTTTGTCTCGTTTCAGGTCACTTTACTTCCTTTCCTCCCCGAGGCTCCCCGCCTGTGTGATTACCTGCCCCGCCTAATGTGTTGCACCTGTGCCTCATTGTCTCCCCTCCCTGTCAGTATTTAGTCTGTGTGTTTCCCTGTTCATTTGCCAGGTTTCGACTTTGTTCCTGTACAAACTTACCAGCCTTCCTTTGTTTTCTGCATTCCCTCGTGAGTTTGACGGTTTTTTGACCTGGATGTCCCTTGTCTTACCTTAAA
>JAXDDX010000662.1:0-28887 GCA_034670405.1 Hoplostethus atlanticus
TTTAATATTGATTATTTTATGATGGCCAGAATAAGGCTTCAAACTAATGTTAGTCCTCAAAAATGCTAACCTATGTAAGCAATAGTTAATGTCAGATTTTACTGTTAAAGTTTGAACAATATGGACTGAAAACTGCTTGACTTGGTGCAGTAGCAGCCTTCTCAACTGAACTGCAGGGCTTCAGTGTTTTGGTCACAGACACTTCAGGAGGACAGATGGCTGTTGGTGGACACCTTAGCTCTTCCCTGGGTTGAACCGGTCTCTCCAACCAGTAGACCACCCTACCTTCTCTGGTATTCAGTCGTAAGTCTCCTGAATCGGTCCACAGGGTTTGTTTTGTTCTTTCTCTTCTATCATCTGAGGCCGTGAGGCTCCTTCCACAAGTGATCCAGTGATGAGCTGTGATCCATCCATTGGTCAAAAGAATCCTTCAAACATTGGAGCACTGGAGTGGGTTGCAATTGAAGAGTGGGAGAAACTGCAGAAAGGTTCCAATAATCATATTAATATTTGTATTCTTATTGTTTGATCATGTGCTGTCATGCACAGACATTACCATACCACAGAGATATTATAGGAATATTATAGGAATATTATAGGAATACTAGAAAAGGTTACATTTTCTGAAGAAAATTTGTGTGCTTGCTTAATCTTAAGTGTTTTTTATAAAGTCAATTTAATCAGAAAGATACTGTGTTAACAAATGGTAGAAGTAGTAAAAGCAGAAGTAACAGCAGCACCAGCAGTAGTAGTAGTAGAAGTATTAGCTGAAGTAGCAGAAGTAGTACTAGTAAACCACATTCATCCATAAATTATGTGTAGTAAACCACAAACTGAGTTTCTGGTCAAATTATGATTTCGATATAAACCTTTATTTTGATGAATTATGGATAAATATAATGAAACATGGAGAGTGGATGTTGTGGGACCGGTGCACCACAGTGGACATATTGGCTCTTGACTGGATTGAACCGGTCTCTCCAACCAGTAGACCACCCTACCTTCTTTGGTATTCAGTGGCTCTGAGGCTCCTTCCACAAGTGATCCAGTGATGAGCAGTGATGCCAGCGACTTTTACTCAGATCCTTTGATTTGTCACAAACATGTCTATCTTCATCAACGGAAAACCAAAGGGTGTACAGGGCAGTAAGTAAATGAGTTATCCATTGTTCAATACGATCTTAAAAACATGTTTCACTTTGAATGATCCTGTTTAGAACATTTTGATATTTTTTTTAAAGTGTCTATTACAATATCCAGCTGTATTTTCACAATTTAACAACAAAAGTAACGCCCCGCCTGGGGCGCTGTTGACTCTGGGGTGCCCAGGTGGGTTATCTCCTGGGCCTTTCTGTGTGGAGTGTGCATGTTCTCCCCATGCTCACATGGGTCTCCTCCTATAAAGAACCCCATCTAAAAACATGCAACATCCTGTCCTGTCCCTGACCAAGATGAGGACGTACACCTGGAATTGGTCCCTTGGTGCTGGTATTGGAGGCTGCCCACTGCTCCCTGGCTGTCCCTGGAGGAAGGTCGGCGGGGATGGGGAAAGCAAAAAGAAACCTTTTTTCAAAATTTTCGGAAAACCCCCACCCTGCAAATTTGTGTGGTTTTTGTTTGGGGGCCACTTTCCCCCCTTGCATGTTTTTTGTGGGGTGGTTTTGGGGATGTGCTATGCACCCCCAATTCAAATAAAGTAATATTTTTTCTTCGTGTAAGTCTCCCAAAAACGGGGGCCACAGGGTTTGGGTTTTTTTCTTTCTTTTCTGTCATTTGAGGCCCTGAGGGGTCCTTCCACAAGTGATTCCCGTGATGAGCAGTGACCCTTTTATCAAACCTGTTGAAACCATTGCCCTGTAAGCTTTTCAAAAAAGTTGGAAAAAACCCCCTTTAGTAAGAATGTTTTTTTAAATATTTCACCAGGGGAAGTGATGGGGGGTCAGGAGGCCCCCTGTTTTAATTTAAAATTTTAAAAAAGTAAATAAAAAAGATAAAAAATTTTATATTAACCCAAAAGTTGTTGATGGGGCTGGGAGATGGATAGAAAGGAACACTTATTTTTCCACATTAAAAAGCTTTATTCATGTTTTTTACACAACAGTGTTTATTTGGGGTCCTGTCCCTTCATTTTATCTTTCTCCAAACTCTTTTTAAAAACCCCTCATTCTTTAAAATTTTTGGGAAAAATTGGGTTAAAAATAGAAACCTGCAGGGTTCCCCGTTTGTTTCAAAATGGGAAGGGGTCCCTTTGGAAATGGGCAGCGCTGATCCAGGGATGGGCGGTCAAAGCAAAACTGAGCAAAAACGCTCCGCCTCAGAGGTTGGCCAAACTGGCTAGAAAACCCCCGGGGAAATTTTGGGGGAGCTGCCAAAGGTACAGTGGCCAACCCTATGCTTTAGATCCACAAGGCCAAAGGGCCCGAATTAAACGCTGCGTTAGCCTATGGGGGGAAAAATTTTTGAAAAAACAAGAAACAGCACAACGGTGTTTTCTATGAGCAAAACTCAATTGGGAAAAGTTGAGAAGGGGTGTTTTAGGACGGGATTTCTGTACCATTACAAATAGGTTTTTTAATATCCATTTCAGTAGTATGGTTTTGTATGTTTCTTTTGGGCCCAATTTCCAGCATAAACCGTCGATGAAAAATTTGGGGGTCATAAAGACTATTTGGTCCCGACGAGGCCCACCTTTCCCTCCAGAGCGTTCAGCAGGGGAACTGAAGGTCAGCCTTTTTCCCTTCCCGGTAGGGGGCCCGGGGTCCCGTGGGGGGCAGAGACATAATTGTGGTGACATGAAAGGGTTTACCAAAAGGACTAATAGTACGGGGGAAAAAGCCCCAAAAAGGTCCATGTAAAAAAGTTCTGGTTAAACCCCAAAAAAGGACAAAAAAGGGAAACAAAAAGAAGAACCTTTTCAAATTTCATTATTTTTCTGAGAGGGGAATCTTAAATTTATTAGAAAAAAGCAGGGAGTCATGATGAAGTGAAAGTCCCATAGGTTACCCCTTTTTTTTAAGCCCTTTCCCCAAATTTGGGGGTTTACACCCTATATAGGGGACACAGTTGTTGTTTTTTTAAAAAAGGGGGAAAATTTCTCCAAATGCAATTAACTTTAAATTTTTTTTTTAGAATAGCTTTTAGTAATCAAAAATGACACCTTTTTAATCAGCTTTTCCCTTTCCACTTTTCTCTCTGTGGGAGCAGTCTCGGCTGGGCAAAAAAGGGGCCCGTTCTAAAGTTTTTCCGCAGTAAAGATGCTTTGCGGCGGCGCCAACGCTCAGCAAAAGGGGGTTCCCGACGGTCCACTGAAAGGCTTTTTGGTCACTAGACTCATTTAGCCCGATCCTGTAAACCCCCGCCCCACCAAACCAAATGCCGTGCTGGCATACAGGGGGAAATAGGGCCCCAAAAAATGGGTCAAAAAAAAAGGGGGAAAATCCCAAAATGGGTGTACTATTTCAAAAAAACAGGGGGACAAAACAAACTTTGTTAAAAGAAAAACCTTTTTTCAGGGTTTCTGCAAGTTTTTTTAACTTTCAATTTAAGACTTAATGCCCGTTTGAAAGAAACATAAGGGGGAAAAAGGTCAACAGGGAAAGAATAAACCAAAACATAATCCCCCTCCCCCTTTAAAAACATTTGAAAAATTTCTGGGGGGGAGTGGGTAGGGGTTTTTTAAAAAGGGGCATTTTTCGGAGGCCCTTTTGAAAGGGCTTTCCCCAGGCTTCAGCTTTTTCCAAACTCAAACTCCCCGCCAAAAATCCCGTCACACCCCAGGCTGTTTTCCCCCCGTAAATCCCTTCATATTCACCTATATGGTAAAATTTCCCCATAGCACACTTTTTGGGAAAAAGTGAGTGAAAAAAAACCCGTGAGGGGAAAATCACTTAAAAAACCCAAAACTTTTGTCCCTTTAAGGCCCACTTGCAAGTATCCCCCTTTGATTTTGTCAACTTCGTTTGGGTTCATGGATCTGCGGGGTTTCAATAAAATCCAAAAAATTGTTTTTTCATTTCAATGTCTGTGTTTTTATTTTTAATTCACGCAAAAAACAAAAATTTAAAAACAAAGTTTAAATTTTTTTGAGATTTTCCCGGTTTTGACTGCAAATTTAATTTTTTCATTACTGGTTACGGTTTGCTTTGTTTTTTTTTTTCCCCCCCTCCGAAAAAAAAAAACCCAAAATTCAAAACCGTTAAAAAAAGGGGGCTCAGGGTTTTGGGTAATTTTGCTTTTGGTAAAAAGAAGTACTTTGGGGGAAAAGTGAAAAGCCCCCTTTGGCAAATCTTTTTTAAAACTTCAAACCCGTCGGTGAATAGTAAAAAATAAATGAATATTAAACAATTGTTGCGCTAAAAAAAAGTTGTAAGCTTATTACTGAGGGAATAATAATAGGGTCAAACCTTTTAATCTCCTAAGCGTTAAAGAGCACAAAACAGTTTTACTTTCATTTTTTTATTTAGAAAATAAAAATAAAAACAAAAATCCCTAAAATTAACTTGAGTTTGAACCCCAAATACAGAAAAAAAACTTTCTTTTTTTTTTTGATGGTTTCAAAAACAGGGAAATGAGTTTTAAATTTTCTTAAATTCTTCTCTCGGTTCTCTTAAATTGGGTCTTTACAAGGGCTGAAGGGGAACCAAAAAAGGGTTTTTTTTGCTTTTTTTGGAAACAATTCTTTTCAATATCAAAAGGCTTTAAAAAAAAGTTAAAACTGAAGGGAAAAAAAAAAAAATTTGGGGAAAATAAAAAACGTTTTCCCTTGAATGTGTGAATTAGTCTTTTTTTGTGAGGAAAAAAAACCCTTTCCCCGGGAAAAACTTAAAAGAATTAGTCAAATCAGTTGTGGTTTCCCCGGGAGATGATCAGAGGGGTGGATTTTTAAACCCCCACTTAAGACAGGGATTGAAGACTTGGGGGAGAATTTTCCTAAGGTTTAAGGGCAAACCAGTATTTGGAGTTTGAATTTAAAAGAGCAAAACATCTAAAGTCATAAAAGGGGACCAAGACCCTCCTGATAGGGGCCCCAAAAAAAACCCCCCCCCTTCTGGGGCTTTTATCTTCCCGAGAGAGGAAAAGGGCAAACAGGGACAGCAAAAACTTTGGACTTTATTTCTATTACTCCCAAAAATATAATCCCCGTAAGGCCCCTTTCTTTTTTTTTGGGCCCCGCTTGATTTGTCCCCTTCCCCGTTGATCGGAAACCCCCCCTGGCCAATCCAAAACCCCAGGGGAGTCTTTCCCTTTTAACCTGAACCTCGTTTGTAAAAAATTCCGAAAAAGAAGGCCCCCTGTTTCCCCAAAAAAAATAAATATTGGGGAAATTTTTTCTCTGGGGTTTTCTGGGGAGATTCCTTTTTAGTCACCATATTTAATTTTTTTTTCCCCTCTCCAACAGGATGAGATCAGGGTAAAGTGTTTCGGATCAAGAGTCACATCCACTGGGAATTAAAAAGCTGGAAACCCCCTTCAGTTCAAAAATCACTACACAAACTTCTCCATTTTTCCCCTTTAAATGAGAGTCTCCTCCAGTAGCCAAACCCCCCCCTTCCCCCCCCAAAAGGCCCCCTCCCCTCATTTGAAAGCCCATGGACATGACCCCCCTGTCCCCGTCCCTTTGGGGTGTGGAGGGGTTTTTCAAAGGGATTGGGAAAAACTTTGGAGGAGGGGAGCTGGGCTTTTTTTGGGGCGTTTAAAAGCGCTCCAAAAATTTAGTGGTTCTCTTTTAGTAAACTCAGAGAAATTTCCCGTTCCCAAATCCCTTTTATTTAAAGCCTTCAGCCTTTTCCCCTTTTTGTTTTTCCCCCCCTTTTGGTTTCCCCCTTCAATCATTTTCAAAATGAGATTCAGCCGGCCTTCCCCTCAAAAAGACTTTTCATCAAAAGCAGTGAAGCCGCACACCTTTTTTCTGTTTTATCTTTTTCCCCGTTAAGGCATCTTCCAATGCCCCGAAAAACTTCTTAAAAAAAATTTGGGTTTGAAACCCTAATCTTCAGTTGTTTTCTCCCTGGATTTTAAATTTCTTCGAATTTTAGCCCCTGTCTTCCGCTTCCCCAAAAACCCCCTTTTTTCCCCCTATTCCTCTGTCGAGGAACAATGTGATGTAACCCGTGGGCTGACTCAGGCAGAACGGGCATAAAAAACCAAAATCTGGGTTTAGTCCTTTTTCAGAAAAAACCAGCGGTCTGTTTTAAGGGTTCTTTCACATTTTCCTTGGGCCTTTCCCGGTTTTCCCAGGATCGATCAAACTTTTTGTTTTTTCCGCCCTGTGATTCTCTGATGAAAACTCCAAGGGGGAGTTCACAAAAGGGGGTCAGGAACACCAGGGCCCGGGGCTTCAAGGGGCCCTTTAAATTTGGTCTCATTCAGGGCGGGCAAAAAAGGGAAATTCTGGTTTTGGCACAGTGGGTTTGGGCTGGGGGTGCTGCGGGGTTTCTTTTTTCAGCTGACTTCCGAATGAGCCAAACCATCTCAAGAAATTAAAGTATTTTAACCCCCCTCAACCCTCAAAGGGCTTGTCTTAAAAAACTCTTTTAAAATGGGGACAACCCGGGACCCCCGGGGGGTGAAAACCCAGTGCTGTGTTTATACAGCTTTTGCGTGTTGTGTCCCCCATGGGATGAGGACCCGGAAACGGTGAAAAATCCAAAGAAAGGAACACAGAAAAACTGCTCTTCAGATAGGGAAAACTGCTGGGCCAAGGCCAGGGGCATGTCTGGGCTCCTTTAGAACCTGAAGTGAAAAAAATGTCAAATATCCCAAAATTTGGGAAATTATGATTCCTTAAAAAAGTGTTGCAAAACAAATTAAAAAAAAGCGGAATTTGGAAAAATAGCTAAAAAAAATTTTTGGGGGGATAGTTTATATTGCACTTTAAACCCTTTAAATTTTTTTAAATGTCCCGTTCAAAAATGGGGGAACAAAGGGGAAAAGGTTTCCTTTTCTGGGATACGCTCAAAATTTTTGGGGGTTATGCTTCTAGTTTATAAGGGAAAAAAATTAAACTCTGGGAAAATCACCTTGGGGTTTACCGGTTTTCTAAGGCATTTTTGTATTTCCCAGAAAGGGGCCCAAAAAAGGGGGTTTTTTTTTTCCTTTGAGAGGGAAAAGAGAAAAAAATGTCTCAACTGCAAACGTGTCGAAAATTGAGTTTAATTTTCCCCCCTTTTTACTTCAGGGGAATATGAGGGTTAAACACTCCCCTGTTCTTTTTTCCTTTTGGACCCCCCTCCCGCCTTATTCATGCACTTAAAATTTGGTAAAATTTGTTAAGGGGAAGGGGAATTTTTTATAAAAAAAGTTGTAATTTGGGAAAAATAAAAGTAAATTTAAAAAGTATTTGGGACATGTAGTAGATACAGCAAAGGGGGGTTCCAAGAAATTTTCCATTGGAAAAAAACCACAGAGACACTATTAAAGGGCCCAACAGAAAAATTTACATTTTATTGTTGGGTTTCCGGGAGGGCTCAAAAAAATTTCCAAAAAGTCCCAAAAAAAGTAACTTAAAAAATCACTACTGGGGTACCCAGACACAAAGTAAAGTTTCCCCATAGGGTTTTTTATAAAGGGAAAATTATAAAAGGGAAAATATAGGAAAACTGGAAAAAGGGGTTTTTATTTCCTGAAGCTTTAAAATGGGGGGTTTTTTTTTTTAAAATCAATTTTTTAAACATAAAGATCTGTGTTAACAAATGGGAGAAAAAAAGGGAAAAGGAGGAAGTAAAAGCACCACCCGCAGTAAATTAGAAACAGAAGAAATTTGTGAAGGGGGCATAGAAGAAGAAGGGAAATAGTAATAGTAAACCAAAAATTCAATTCCCATAAAATATATGAGTAAACCGCAAAAAAGTGGAAGGGGTCAAAAATGTGAAAGACCCCACCCCTGATTTTTAGACTAAAAAATGCTGAATTTTTCGACGTTTTTAAAGCGTTTTTTAGCTTAAAAAAAAGGTGTTTAAAGGGAGTTGGGGGCCTGAAGTTTTTGGGGGGAAAAAAAAATTTAATAAAGGAGTTTAAATACAAAAAAACATGATGTAAAATTTGTTAAAAAAAAGGTTCAGGGTTTTTTCCCGCTAAAAAAGGGGTAAAATCTGGGAAACTTCTGTTATAAAAAAATTTTACCTACATTTAATAATAAAGGGGAAAGGGATTATTTTGGGGAATCCTTTAAAAATAAAAAGGGAAAGGGTTTGCCCTAAGGTAACGTTTTCTATAAATGTCTGTGGACAAAAAAAAATTTTATCCTTTAAATTTTTAAAACACAAAAAAAAGTTGAGCCCAAAAACTTTATTTGGGGTAGATATTAATTTTTTTAAAAATTTAACCTTCGCCCTGTTTTGTTTAAAACTTAAACCATTTGTTTTTGTGGGGTTTTGTTTCCACTGGGGGGAAAATCTCCTATAGCTAGCCCAAAAATTTAAAGTATCGGGCCCTCTTTTTTTCCCGACAAGGGCGGAGTATGGGGTTTTGGGCCAAAAGGAAAGGGTGTTCCCCTAAACCCTTTTTTTTGTTTATGAAAGCAGAAAAACCCCCGTGTTACAAAAAAAATCTGAACCCGGGTCCGGGAAATTTCAAGCAAAGAAAATTCCACAGAAAGGGTTTCACAAGAACACTAAAAAATTTCCCCCAAAACAGCAAAATAATACAACTTTAAAAGTACAGTAAAAAAAAACAAAAAATGCATAATAATAATTTCAAACATAATAAAAACTTCATGATTTATAAGCAAGCTGTAACTTTAACAAATCAAGGGGAGGGGGGGAAAAAGAAAAAATCGAACCCGCATGACACACAATCTTTACTTTTTGGCAATTTTTGGTGGGGGAAGTGTCCCTCAAATTAATGCCCCAGCAAAATGACCCCTTGTGGGGTTTTTATGGGAAATACCCACTCTTTGTTATTTTTCTTTTGAAAGGAAAAACTACAGAGTATGTCTATGAAATGTAAATGGGCAGGAAAAGGATGTCGCAAACAAAAATTTGGAGCGTTTTCCCCAAATTGCTATTATTAAATTTTTGTATTTTTAGAAATATAATTCACTTTAATAACTGTTACACACAAAGGGGGAAAACCCAAAAATGCGGACTCAGGGAAGGGAATGAAGATGATTAGTTTATTGAAAAGGGATTCAGGGGAGGGGAATGGGTGAAGGGAAAAAATTTCCCGGGAAAGGCCAAAAGCAGAGGGGGGGCAGGGGGGCTGGGGGCTGGTAAAAGGGGTTGGGGGGGAGAAGGGGGTGAGGGCTGGAAAACGGAGCCCTTTGGTGAAGTGGGAGGCAGGGAGATAAAACTGGCAGGGGGAGGCAGGGAAGCCCAAAGATCCTGTGGCACAGGGGAAAAAAGGGGTTTGCAAAGGAAATCGAAAAATACACACGGGGAGTTAATACCTTTAATGGGACCCATCCCAAGAGGGGAGGTGAGCAAACCCCAAAAGGGTGAAACAAAAGATCTGGGATGAGTGACCCGGGAAAAACCCCGGGGGGAGATATACTGCAGAGCGGAGGGGTAAAATGGGGGGGGAGGTGTGGGGGCTTGGGGAGGAAGGGGTAGGGGTGGACAGCAGGATTTGGCTTTGGGGCCGGGGGAAGTGGGAAAGGGGGGCGCCCCGAAACCCCCCCAAAAACCCCCCACCACACAAAACCACACACACCACAACACAAAACACACTACACACCCCCAGAAACAAACCCGGGCCCACAGCAAACAAGGGGGGGGGGAGAACACAAGAAAACAAGGGGGGAAAAAATGGGGGCGGGGGCCGGGGGACAATAGCATCTAAACCCCAAAAGACTATAAAAGGGCACATATGGTACCCAAATTCAGAGAAATTTCAAATATTTCTCTCCATTTTTGTAATAATTTTAACTTCTTTAATAGGTAAGTGTTTTGGAAAAGTAAGTTTCCTGTTCATAACAAATTTAAGGTAAAAGAAAAAAGAGAGCTGTAAGAACTGGGAAAAACCTCCACCACAAGGGCCCAAATCCCCTTTTAGGGAAAAAGTTCTGTGGACCGTGAAAACCCAAAATTTCGGGCCCCTTGGGGGAAAAGAAAAACTTTTTAAAAAAAAGCACCCCCACCTAAAGGGCAAAAACGGGGGAGATTCCCCTAATGGGTGTGGGGGTTTTCTTTTCTGCCTTTGGGTACTGAACCCCCTTGAACGTATTAAGGGTAACATGAAATCAGGAAAAATTACCAAGGTTAACCCAGGTCAGAAAAGGGGGTGGGCAAGGGAAGGTCACGGGGGCCCCAGCAGGACAATGACCCAAAACAAAACATTACATTACATTACCCGTCATTTAGCAAAACGCTTTTTCCAAAGCAAAATTAAAAATAAGTGCATTCAACATAGATAGGAAGAGAACTACTAGTCACCAGAAAAACGTAAGTGGGAATTTTTTCCAAACAAGCATCTAAGAGCAGAACCGTGATAAGGGAAAAGACCCCAAAATTTTTTGCTACCTACTTTTTTTTTTAAACAAAAAGTAAGTGAAGCAAATAAAGAAGAGCTGAGACAAATAAGTGACACATATGAGCAAATAAACAAGTACTAAGACAAGTAAGTGAAGACAAATAAGCAAGTGCTGAGAGGAAGGGTCAGGGTTCAAGTTCAGCCTACGTATGGTAACATCAAGGTGAAGGTTAGGATTTTATATTGATTATTTTATGATGGCCAGAATAAGGCTTCAAACTAATGTTAGTCCTCAAAAATGCTGACCTATGTAAGCAATAGTTAATGTCAGATTTTACTGTTGAAGTTTGAACAATATGGACTGAAAACTGCTTGACTTGGTGCAGTAGCAGCCTTCTCAACTGAACTGCAGGGCTTCAGTGTTTTGGTCACCGACACTTCAGGAGGACAGATGGCTGTTGGTGGACACCTTAGCTCTTCCCTGGGTTGAACCGGTCTCTCCAACCAGTAGACCACCCTACCTTCTCTGGTATTCAGTCGTAAGTCTCCTGAATCGGTCCACAGGGTTTGTTTTGTTCTTTCTCTTCTGTCATCTGAGGCTGTGAGGCTCCTTCCACAAGTGATCCAGTGATGAGCTGTGATCCATCCATTGGTCAAAAGAATCCTTCAAACATTGGAGCACTGGAGTGGGTTGCAATTGAAGAGTGGGAGAAACTGCAGAACGTTCCAATAATCATATTAATATTTGTATTCTCATTGTTTGATCATGTGCTGTTAAATAAAACAGATGAACATGTGATAACGAAAAGTTGTTTCAATTTCCAATTACTTCAGAAGATATTGTACATTATCTGAACGGTTTGGTTTTTGCGTGTGAGCAAGACTATACATTTTGAAAGCATATATGAGAAAATAAAATAAATTGAAATATGAAAGAAATATGAGAAAAGCAGCGTTTTATAATGGCAGGCTTTTCATAGCAGTTTTATCAATCCCGTTGAACCATGCCCTGTAAGCTTCTCAAGAAAAGTTGAACTTCCTCTGAGTAAGAATGTTAGAACAGAACAGAAACGTTTTTACACACAATAAGGCGTCCGAATGGCAGGTTTTGTTTTGGCGACTGTTCATATCTATTTTAAAATGTAACCAATGTGAACTGTGAGACATTTCTCAAAGACGTGTGCTAAGATTTACAAAAACAATTAAGGTGATTTGGGGTTATTTTGATGTATTTGCGTGCAAAGTGGTGATAACTTCATCATAAGATGATTCAGGCAAGAAGTAACTATAACAGTTGTGTCTATTTTGTCTCTACTGTCGAAATACTACTGTCTCAAGTTCACGCCGTAAACTTGACTGGTAACCATGGCAACCATGGGCGTAATGTCAGACAGTGCAGGCTGGGCAGGTGCACTGGGAGTTGTTCATACATATTTGCTGATACATAAATGCTTTTATCGGTATGTATGTATTTTTATCTCACTATGCACTAGGGTACTTGTTGCACCTAATAGCTGCGTAATGTCCAATGGTCCAATGGTCACAAAACAGTAGGCTATGTATGTAATAACCAACGATCACCTGTCTTTGAATGTATTTGTCTACTGACTGCAGATGTTATATATATATATATCCACTGACCAATCACTCACTGTTCATCAATGCTTTTGGTGTGAGTTTTTTGGTGTGTGGTGTATCAGATATAGTACCATATATCAGCTCCATGCCGCTTTTTGCTGTTCATACTGATTTGAAATCAGATTTGTGTCACTTTTGAGGGAAAAAAACGCAATCAAGACTTTCAGCTGCAAAATGAAGTATGTAGTTAAGACTAAAATTCAAAATGTTAAGATGTGCCTTAGGTAGATAGGAATCCAAAGTCCAAGGCTTTTGCTTTGGTAAAGGTAAAGGAGAGTATACTCTAATGTGGCCCCAGCCTCTACACAACATTGTGTTTCTTGCAGATGTATGTGGGTCTACAGTCTACAAAGTCTTCATTATAGACTGAGCTCAGTTCTTCTGACAGCCCATGTAATGCAAACATACAAAAAACCCCGAGACGAAAAAACACATAATGCGCATTCCTCCAGAAACCTCTTCAAGACCCCCGTCATCTGGATCAAAGTGTAGGTTGTGTGCTTTGGTTTTACATGAGGGTTTTACTTTCTGGGCGATTGTTATCTCTCTTCAAGGTTTTAAAGCCGTGGGCCTCCGTGAGCGCTGCTGACAGGAGTGGCCAAACTCTCTTCTTCATCTGGGACAGAAACCACAAGCATTGCACATACACACAAGGAGCAATTATTACAGGAAGTAACCTCACTACGCCTGAACATACCCCTTGACACAAACATCAGCACGAGAAAAAGAAAAGAAAAAAGAAAAGCACAAATGGAATGCAATAAAGTGCTGGTATGGGAACACCGCTTAAGAAGGTAAATAAACTTCAGAAAAGGAAAGATGTTCAGCACAATCTTTAACCCACTGGGCTGTTCTATGAGAAAGGTACAAACTTTAGAGAACAAGGCCTGTCACCGTTTGCCAGACAGCTCACATGCACACATACTGTAGCTATAGAGTACTGAATTGTGAATGTATATATGTAGAGATAGATTTATTGTCTTGCATGGTCACTTTGCACTGTATGAGATCCTGTTTTCCTTGTGTCATGTGCATAGTATGGGCTGTGTAACTCTCTGCATCAACGTCATCAAGATACTTTCCTGAACATTTATTGTACTTGGTGACTGAAGTGATTCCAATTCTGAAAACCTCCAATATGTTTCAGCGTCTGTCTTATTTCCTTCAGTCTCTGGTCTCACCAGGATGTAGGACAGAACAAGAGAGGCACCAAACAGCTGCACAATTTTAACACAACTTCTTACAACAAGCTAAACCACAAGTAAACACGTGCTGTTGTTGTATACTCAGCATGACTGACACTTGGCTACTTCACCTCAGTCACTATTTTCCAACCATTTAGCACCACTTCATTACTTCAACCACGGCTCTGCTGGCAGAGTCAGGGCATTCATTTCCCACGACTCTCCATGTGCCCAAAACCGTGCCCGCCTCGGTGCCAGCTGTTTTTCTGTGCCCCCAACAGGACAGCCCGGCAAGTCGGGAATAACGATCCGGGATGCCTTTGAGTGTCCTTTTATTTTCGTTCACTTCTCCAAATCAAAAAGCCAGATCAGATTTGACCCAACAGCCCTTAGTGTTGCTTCCCAGCAGCATAGGCACTATTACTACTATTTAGTGTATGTTTCCGTATGTTACACATGTATTATGGTCTATCTACGTGAGGAATGTCCTGCCTGTGCTTTGCTCTGTGTATTATATCACTTGTGGTGTTTCACTGATAACAGGATTTTCCACTGTATAAATAATAGTAATAGCACACTACTAAACATTGTGTCACCTTGGTTACTGCTTAGTATATTAAGGCATATGGAAATGGAATATAAGACAGATAAGATGTACAATACTGAGTGGTTGTCATGGTTAAACGTGGGCAGCAGCTGCCTAAAGAAGAAGAAGCACTAGAGACTAGAAGGTTGCTGGGTCAAATCCCCAGAACGGCTTGGAGAATCTTGCCAGAATCCATGTTTAGCAAAGCTTCCTGGGAAAATAAAGGTTAATAAAAGATATGGTTTATGCTGAATTGTTTTACCATCATCTGAACAAGTGAATTCAGAGCTGGCTGACCACTCGCTATGACTGAGCTTCACCATAGTATAATGGTAAACCTAGGAGAGTGAGATTACGGATCAGATTGAGAGGGGCAACTCAGTGCAGTCCCCCACACTGACTAGATCCTAGTTCACAGGTCACTGACCACATTCCACAGGGTAGAAATAAAGGAGCGTCACACTCATTTAAAAGCTATACAAATCTAAAACAATGCAGGAGTGGAGCAAGCAGTGGATATATCAGGTCACAATTTGATTCCTTTATGTCAGTGATCACTGATAATGATCAATGTGGTTGTTTCATGGATGGCAAGCATGACTGAACTTGGAATTTTCAGTGTTGCCTTTGGCAGTAGAAAAATGGCAAGTGGTTGTACAGTCATTCACACAAAGTGGAGTCTGAATCTCTGATTGTGTGTTAGACTGCAGAGGACAACTGACTTATTATTATTTAATAAAGCTATAATAAAGACTGCTATAATTCCACTCAATTCAACTCTGTCATCTCTAGTGAGTTGTTTAGAGCGCTTCCTAGTTGATTTTGTGTGCATGTTGTTTTGTATTGCTGAGAAGTTTAGTTTAAGTGGAAATCGCAGAGGTTCAAACTCTCATGAAATCCTTCATATAAGCCCTCAAGATTCAGATTTAACTATGAAGCATGAACACCTATTCCTAACACTAATTTACACCTAAAACATCCTAAACAAACCTGGCTGTTTTGACGCCCGCTCGTGCCTGCGTTACATTTGTCAAACCGCGCGTTCCCAACCTCTTACCTTTCTCAGGCTCTCTTTCTTCTTCTCCTCATTTTGGTAAACAGGCATTTGCAGGAAATCTTCTTCACAACAGATGAAGCTCACTGTGCATCCCATCCAGGCAAACTCAGACTGCAGAAGTCCAAACCCATTCAAAACTTGAGACTCTTTTCACGCCACTTGCAGTAGATCACACAGGTAGACGTGTATGACTTATTCTTCTAGCGCGCGCCAACAGACCGCAAATCAGTCTCGTCGCCAATAGGATATTAAAATTGCGTTTTACGCCATTGCAAACATTTACTCCGAAACCCGCAGATGAAATCCACTCAGTTGTTGTCAGCCACCATGCCCTGACTGAGACTTCCCGCTGCAACCAGGGATGTTAGTGACGGACAAACAGGTAGCCCGCTCTCGCTCGCTCTCTCGCTCTCTCTCTCTCTCTCTCACTCTCTCCCTCTCTCTCTCTCTCTCTCTCTATTTCTGTAAATTGGTTTATTGCTTGATGTTAACTGGAATAGAGCAACTTAATTTAGAGACTGGACATTTCTCTAAATACTAAATATTACATTGTCATAGTGCTTTACAATCGCGTGGTGTTTTCATATGTGTTTGTGATTGCTTGGTCTAGGCCATCACTCAAACAGGAGGAGCATCAAGTTTACAATACACATCTGCAAAAGTTTTCAAACCACAAAGTGGAATATCAGTTGTATTAGATGTCTTTGTCCCATGCAGTGAAAAATAACTTGTCATGTGTCCTTTTGGTGCGTTATAACATTATTCCAAATGTCTGCAGAGATCTGGGCTTGGGCACAGAAAGTCCCAGCTGCTTCACCAAGACTGATTGGAGGTCAGTGTGCGGGGCTCCATAAGGATTTGAACAGACATCAAGTTCAAGTGTTTTGTGCTTTTTCATGCAATCAGACTGCCCCCTGCTGGATGATTTGTTTTGGTACCCAGAATGGAGTCAGCAATAGCAATGTTTCAGCTTTGAAATAAATGTATTGCTCCATTGCTTCAATTGTTTCAATTGCCATTTACTACGATCTCATACAGACAGAAAGAAAGCGGAAGAAATTATCCCATCCACTAATGTGTAATGTCACACTGATTTACAGCACAATTTAAGTTGAAATGATGAAAAGGGACATTTGTCATTATATTGAAATCACTCAACTCGTTTGGATGAGAAGCTCAGGATCAAGCATTGTTTTGATCCATAAAATCACTCTGATTCATTGTCGCTGAAATAGTTTATGGATTTATAATGTCACAAATTAAAAGTCTAGCTTTTCAAGATTTCCATCCATGTAGTCATACAAAGAACAAAAGACAGGATTCCTCTTAATGAACCACATCACTGATTTTATTAATACAAAGAATATTGCGTACATGAAAATACTATACAAATTGACAACATGTTATGGTTAAGAACCTTGACCTTTTGATTTGGGTACAAAAGAAACAGGAAGCAGGCTGAGGTTAAGAAACTTACTCTGAATTCAACCAATTCAGGAGGTGAGTTTCCAAGATTTGCCTCATCATCTGCTATATTGTTCTCACTGACAACGTTCTGGTTTGGGCGTTGTAGAGCAAAGCATTGTCAGTGAGGAGAATATAGGAGAGAATGAGGTAAATATTGGATAAATCGTTTGGCTACAAAACACCCGGCTGATGCAGCACTGTTTGGAGAAATTTGATGGACATGTTATGCTTTTTGGATGCAGGAGGAACCAGTCCACTGACTCACTTCTATCCTGCATCCATGAAATGCTGTCTAATTTAAATGTGCGTGAGCCAGACCTCCCATCCAGCTGTAGCTCTTTGGATCAAAGAGGTGGATTTGTTCAGATGATCACCTCTGATAAGCTTTAACGTTAAAACTGTATTCAAGGTTTAAATCTTAAAGCTGCTTCTACGGTATTTCACTTTCCTTATCCATCATGCATTCTTACAACTTTACAAAAATAGCTTTTTTCATCCAAATACAACATTTGCATTCAAACCAATCCACCAAAACAACTCAAGCTGCAGTTTTACGTCTTCTGTCCACAAAGTGTAGGCTTATTTCTCGATCTGCTATCAGAGTGATACGATTGAGACATTTCACCTCTCCCATTGTGCGATCTGGTTTGATTTCAAACAGCTTGATTATCTGGACGACAAAGGAAAGACAGGTTTAAAGTTACTGAAACGACTGCATCATAATTCTTATTGAGCAATACAGCAGTGACACACCTTTCTCAATCTTCTGTTGTTATGAATGTTTTGTGCAACTGAGGGGCAACCGTGCCCAAGGAGTTGCCTCAGAATTGCTACATTGATTAAATACTCATTTAATGAGTGATTAAATGAGTAGATTTTTAGCCATGTAGCTCACTGGGTTGCCTGTTACTGGGAGAATTTGTACTTTACCCCCAAAAACTTCCTAATGCATCACCTGTACATACATAACCCCAACTGCAGTAGACACATTTTAAATTCATTTTAAATCGTTTTCTAAAAGGAAAGAGTGCCACACCGTATGTAGTGGAGTAACTACAACAAAATGCTCTTGTCCTCGTGGTCCACCAACCCCTTTGTGTCTCCCTTGTAGTTTTTGGCCCATAAAGAACTCTGACTCAGTACAATAAAACGCATAGTATCTGGGTTACCAATATGTATCTTTCATTCCTGTGATGGGAAGTGCCCACTTGATAACTGCAAAGACAAACCAGCTCTCAACCGCCCTGCTGTCCTCTAACATCCAAACCAGCTTTCACAGCCGGCGCTCGCCGTAGCTTGACAGGAACAGGGTTTACATCAGACCCTGCATGTTTGGTAAACATTTCAAAGAGCTTCACCACTCACCCGAGCCAGGGCCAGATGCATCTCGAGCTCAGCCACCCGGCGACCGACGCAACCTCGGACCCCGAACCCAAACGCGATGGAGCCAAAGGGGTTTGGTCTGTCCCGGCCGTCACGGAGCCATCTCTCCGGCTTAAACTTCCCTGGCTCCAGGAATGTTGTCTCATCATGACTGATGGCGTATTGATTAAGTATGAAAGTGGTCTGGGGAGACAGCAACCAAGAGCTGAAACGCAGAGCTGAACACTGCAGTATTTTCTATTTTGAATTGTAGTTATAATGTACAAAAAGTCTGTTAGTGTTTAAAAAGGCCGACCCACCTTCTTTGGAAAATGATAGCCACCAATAACAATCTCCTTTTCTACAATGATCCTTGCATTCATAGGAACCACAGGGTACATCCTGCAAAACAAGGAAATGGAGTAGTATCAGTTTAGTTTAGCTTAGTTTAGTTTATTTTTTTATTTTATTTATTTATCCTTTATTTAACCAGGGTAATCACGTTGAGATTTCCATCTCTTTTTCAAGTGGGCCCTGGCCAAGAAGGCAGCATACAAATAATTTCACATATAAAACAACATTAAAAACAAACGCAAATAAAAACAAGACAGTAAGAGTACAGAGTAAAAAATAGAGCAAGTGTCTTCAAAATTTAAATAGAAAAAGACAGAATTAAAAACATGCGCACTCCATGGCAAGCAGGTGTCCAATTTGTTCTTTAAAAAGGTCGATTCTAATAAGGGAATCTAGCTTCAAATCTTTTTGTAAAATGTTCCAAGAAAGTTTAGTTTAGTTTAGCAAGTTTTGAGGGTTAGAGGTAAGAAACCATAAAGACAATGTAAAAAATTTGAATGAAATGTACAGAAAAATGAACCTGGAAATTGTACGATCGTCGACACAGAACCAGGATGATAAAGTGACAGCACTATCCTCACCTCAGCACTTCCTTGATAACAGCTTTTAGATAGGGCATTCGATTCACCTCTTGAGCAGAGGGGATGTGGTCACCCAGTATGCATCTGGACAGCTCTTCATGAAGTGTGTCCTGTACTTCAGGGTACCTGGACAGCAGGTACATAGCCCACATCAGGGTATTGGATGTCTTGACAACAGAGAAATGTGTGAGTAACTATGTAGACACACACATGCACACATACATATATAGTACACAAACATATGCAATAAAAAAAATAGGTGATTTGTCCCCATGTCAGTAAGCATCTGCTGACAGGGGCCAGTCACTGAATCCCTACCACCTCCAGAGATGCTGCTCTATATCTGACCTCTGACCTCTGACCTCCCTGGAGTGTTTCTCTATGGGATCAGTAAAGTATCACATTTATCGTGTCCACTCCAGCTAACAAAAGCTCAGCAATGCTGCCATACACGTCTTTAATGGTCATCTGAGTGTTTGACAGCAGGTATGTTAGGTATTCGCCTTCCACGTCCTGGTTCTTGTCCAGGCGCTGCTCAATGGCCTCCATCTTCTTGTCAATCAACTGGCCAGCTAGAAGGAGTCCAGAAACGGAAGAGTTTTGATAGTATCCACCATTTGAAAAAGTGACACCTAGTCTAATAAAATGAAAAATAAAACAAATTCTAGTGCTTTTTAAAGGACAGTAGGTAACCTAGTTCTAGTCTAGCTGGTTGACCACCTACCAACATTAGCTGGTCTGAGCAGCAGGAGTTGATAGCTGTCATTAACTGGTCTTGTAACTGGTTATTGGGTGGGCTGATGGACGTTTTTGGGTCAAGTGTTATTAGGCTCCATGTGATAGTGCTACAAAGAAATATAAACTTAATTTTATCACATGGACCTTACAAAACTGAAAAAGTAGTCCACTTAATGTTTTTGATGACCACTTTGATTGTGTCACTGTTTTTGTTTTGGTGTCCTCCCAGTACAAAGACATGCCAGTCAGGTGGATTGAAGACTCTTCTTCACCCTCAGGTGTGAATGTGTGTTTGTATGTCCCTGTTTTGAAACAGCTGGTTGACCAGCATAGACCAGCTACCAACTCAGACCGGCTAATGTTCTGGTGACCACTTTCAAGAAAGGGATCTAGTACTGCTAGTAAGAGTAGTAGTTCCAGTAGTAGCAGTAGTGGTGGTAGTAGTAGTAGTTCTAGTAGTGGTATTAGTAGTAGTGGTAGTTCTAGTAGTAGTGTTAGGTCTGGTAGTACTGGTAGTAATGTTAATAAGTAGTACTGGTAGTAATGCTAGATTCTGTATACCACAGTGCTCTGCGATTCATTACTAATTCTGGTCCTCGTACTCATCATTGTACGCTTTATGGTTTGGTCAACTGGCCGTCACTAAATCTACGCAGAAAATGTATTTTGTATATTTTTGTGTACAAGGCCATGCTGGGCAAACTCCCCTCATATTTATGTAATCTCCTGACACAGACCTCCAGCACTATTCAGCTTCGTTCCACCAGGTGGCTTTCTTACCAGGTTCCAAGGGTCCTTACTGAGTGGGGGAAAAACGTCTTATCCTACTGTGCTCCCTGGACTTGGAATAATCTGCAGAGTATACTACATCTGACTAATTTAGTCTCATTGGAAAAATTTAAAGCCATGTTAAAGGTCCATGTAACTGAGAATTGCACCTGCTTTAATTGAGCTGGACCATAACCTACGTACCCTCTCACAGCAGTAGCTAAACCGTGTTTCATCACAACTTGTGAAACTCACCAAATTTGAAGATGCCGTCCCAGCCTGCGATGTAGCGCCTCCAGAAGGGCAGGAGGTTGCGGGTCCACTTGGGCGTCACCATCAAAGTTGAGCTGTTGCGGAACATTTGGGTTATGGAGTCGATGAAGTCTTGCGTACTCGCAGGGATTTCGTTTTCCAGGCAGCCAATCCTCGTCTCAAACAGGATGGAGGAGATACCTGAGCATCAGAGGTTAAAGACACGGATGAGATGAACTTTTGGACAATGGATTTACTCATTCTAAAATTATTATCCCACTATTAGACCTTGACCGCTGACTAGTGTGCCACCAACTAAATGTTTTACCAGAAGTGTAAAAGTATCAAAAAACTGACAAAAACAATCGTATTAATAATAATCCTCTTAAAATTAAAATTACTTTTGGATTCAAGGATAACTGGCAACAAAACCATGCCTGGTGCACACAGGTAGATTTTCCAAATATGACAACTAAAGCAGAAAAATAGTCTACACTAAAAACTAATTTCCAGATATTTCAATTTTCAATTATTTTATCAGTGCGGAAGACAAAAAAAACAAACATGCACAGCTCAGCACTCTGGCCTTCCTGAGTGTGCAGCTTTGACTACCTTTTCACGCTGACATTTCCCACATACCCTCCAGAGAGAATCGATACAGCTCATTGGACAGGTTGGTCACCAGGTCTCCCGTAGGGCTGCTCTGGCGTAGATAGTAGATCCTCTTGATCATGTCCGTGACCACCTCGTTGATCACACCCCCATACTGGGCGGAGTCTTGGGGATGCAGCATGCGCTTGTTCAGTATCACTCTCAGGTTGTACCACCTCTCCCCCTCCCTGGGGACAAACAGAATCAGATTGAGAACGAGGAACCAAAACACAAGGGATGACATTTTGCCAAGCTTCAAGTTTCCAAACACCCTGTGAACCCAATTACGTACTAAGTGTTGTATAGTTAAGTGAATTTGGTTATGTTGGATGTACGTATAGAGGCCAAGTGGAACAGAACTTATCATTTCCCTCAATGCACTGTCACACGTTGAAATAACTTAATCATCTCCCCATTTGACTTCACCTGTTACTCAACTTGATTTATTTTCCTCCACTTATCTAACTTGTTTGGTTACCACATGAACTACCTCTCTCTCTCTCAGCTTTAACTCAGCTTGTTAAGGCTTGTTGTTTTATTCAAACTTTAAGTAAAACATTTCCATATAACAAAATAGGCCATCACCAGTTTATTTTTTTCATTGTCAGCATGTTCTCCATGACTGGAAAACTAGCGTGTACATTTTCAGGTTTTCCATCTTGCATGGGAACCCTGAGAAACAATGCAAATGTACAACTCAAACCAAGGAAACGGTCTTATATGAAAACTGATGGTGTAGTTGTGGCCTTTCAAATGTATAATTTTCATCTCCTACCCTACTTACTCTGTGAAAGGTCCATAGCCGAGTCCCCTCAGATCACGGTAATCCGTCCACAGGGTCATGTCTCCTCGGCTGGGGAACTTCTCATCCCCCCTCAGCACCTCCTCCAGCAGCGTTGCATTGCTCAGCGACACTGCATTGAATCCTCCTCTGTATATAGGCCCATATAGCTGCTTCTCATACACCTGATGGGAGGCACAGAGAATGCGAGACAGATGAGTGGGCAGAGAAACCTGGCTGGAGGCAATCTTAGGAACCATCCAATGACTTCAAATCCCTGCACACACACTTGTATTATCAACCAATAGCAATTCAGGTTCAGTCCAAGATGATGATGATAATAATAATAATAATAATAATAATAATAATAATAATAATAAACTATTATTGTATAGAGCCATAGCAAATTTCTTAACAAAGCAACTTTGCACTGCTGACTCCAAAGTTCAGAAGTCATAACAGACTCCTAGTTAAAAAAAATCACAAAATATGATCACACCATAAACTATGGTCATTCCTAAAACCCATAAAATCTGTTTTGTTGATATAGAAGATATATGAGTAAGCCCCACACAAAGAGGGTCCCTGTAGAGAGAGAAAACAGCTGAGATAAGCTCTTGTTATCTGGACTTTGCTCTAGTACTCTACGGTAATTCAACCCGCCTGACATGCATTACCATTATGCAATGTCACTGTAAGTAAAAGGGACAACTGTGGTCACTCACAAGACCCTGCAATGAATCCTCAAGCATGCTTCCAACTCACAAAGCATAGCAGACAGCACAAGTAATACCAGGGATTTCTAAAACAGGACCAAAATGTATGAAGGCTCATTTGAATGCCTTCAAACATCAACGTAGAAAGGAAGTCAACACAGTGTCACCTAGGGACCATGCAGTATGCTGGAGCTTGCTGTACCTGTAGCTCATGGAGACGGTCGTAGTATCCCTGAAACACCGTTCTGTACAACATCTCCAAGAGGGGGACGCGTGGGAGGTCCTCAGCTGTCCGAGGTTTGTCCTGGGAGCCGGAGAGGGTCACTGAGGACGGGGAGGTGCCCCGAATCCCCCTGGAGGAGACCAGGGCCACGGCAGGAAGGCCTGGCAGTAACCAGCGGACACTCCTTTTCACTGCACTCTGTGCCAGCCATCCAGCCATGACAAGAACAGCAGGACGAATAACAGAAACACAATCCTCCTTTTATATCATAGAGTATTTCTGAGTGGGGAGAGTGGGTAGGGCTCTTAAAGGGACATTTTTACGGAGGCCATGTGAGGACTTCTCAGGCTCAGCTTGCCAGACTCAACATCCAGCTCAACATCCGTCACACTCAGCTGTACTCCGTACTCATTCACTCATTCACTATATGGTAAAATCCACATAGCACACTATTTTGGGAACAAGTGAGTGAAAACAAGTCAGCGAACACCACTTACAACCAATACTTTTGTCATTCAGCAGTATGCTCTTTGATTTTGTCAGCTTCGTGGCTTCATGGATACTGCGGTGATACAATAAAACTCACAATTGTTTGTCATGTTCAATGTCTGTGTTGTTGTTTGAATTCACGATAAAAAACAAACAAACACAAATGTTTAGTTTCATGAGATTTCCGTGTGACTGCTATTGAATTTGCGTTAGCTGGTTACGGTAGCTTGTGTTCTCCCTCGAGCCAAAACAAACTTCACCGTAAAAGTGTACTCAGTTTTGCTAATATTGCTTCTGGTAAAGAGAAGTACTTTAGAAAAAGTGACAGCCCTTTGGCGGTCTTTGTAAACTTCACCAGTCGGTAAGAATAGTAACTACATGAATATAAAGCAATTGATGCTGCTAACAAAGTTGTAAGCTTATTACTGAGGGAATAATAATACGACTCACCTTCACATCTCATAAGCATAAAAAGCACAATACAGTTGACTTTCATTTATTTATTACAACATAATAATACAACATAATCATACAGTAACTAGAAAAGGTTACATTTTCTGAAAAACATTTGTGTGCTTGCTTTATCTTCAAAGTGTTTTTTAAAAAGTCAAGTTAGTTAGGAAGATAGTAGTAGTAGTAGTAGTAGTAGTATAAGCACGAGCAGTAAGTAAATATAGTAGTAGCAGCAGAAACAGTAGTAGCAGTAGTACTAATCTTCTACGTTCTACCCCTTCGGAGTTTGAACCCTAAATACATAATAGAGCAGTAAAAGTATTACCCAGAATCTGGAGTCTAAGATTTTTAACATTAAACTTGTTTTTTTTGATGGTTTCACAAACAGGAAGTGAGTTTTATTGTCTAATTCTTCTCTCGGTCTCTTAAATTGTTCTTGACAAGTCTGAAGTGAACCCAAAGTGTTTTCTGTTGCTTTATGACAATTCTTCAATATCAGAAAGGCTTTAACAGTTATCTGAAGAAAATAAGAAAATAGGAAAGTATAAACGTTATCATTGAATGTGTGAATTTGTCATTTTATGTGATGATGAATCCTTCCTGAGAAAATCTAATGATTAGTCTAATCAGTGTGATTGACAGGAGAGATGATCAGAGGGGCGGAGTTTTTACCACCATCATTAACAAAGGGATTGAAGACTGGGTAGAGTTTCTCAGTGAAGGTGCAGCCAGTAAAGGAGTAGATAAGAGCTGCAGCATCTACGTCATAAAAGGAGACCAGACCCTCCTGATAGTCCACAAACACCCCCACCTTCTGAGCCTTCGTCTTCAGAGAGAGAAGGACATCAGGGTCAGCACGAGCTTCGTACTCATTTCCATTACTCAACCTTATAGTCCAGTAGCCGTTCTTGGGGCTCATTGTGATTATTCCCTTCCTTTTGATCGACCCTCTGGCCACTCCTAAATCCCAGCCAATCTTCCCTTTAACCTGAACCTCGTAGTAAAATCTTCCTGAAGAGAAGCTCTGCTTTCCTAAAACATATAAATATTGAGAAAATCTCTCTGGGTTGTCTGGGAGATTCTTCTTTACGTCCCCACAATTTACTTGTTTTCCATCTTCAGACAGGATGAGAAAGGGATTTGCTGTATCAGGATCAAGAGTCACATCCACTGCATACTGCTGGACCCTCTTCAGTTCAACATCACTACACAGCTTCTCCATCTCTTTACTGAGAGTCTCCTCCAGCTGAGCCACAGCTCTCCTCACACTCCCCTCATATGACCGATGGACACTGACCTCTGTCCAGTCCCTGGTGTGTGGAGGAGTGTTCAGGGATGGGAAGCTTTGGAGGAGGTGGAGCTGGTCTTCAGTGCGTGAGAGCTGCTCCACCTCAGTGGTTCTCTTCAGTAGCTCAGAGATTTCCTGTTCCAACTCTTTGATGAAGCCTTCAGCCTGTTTCTCTGTTGTTTTCTGCTTCTCTTCAATCATCTCAATGAGCTCAGCCTGGCCTCTCTCAACAGACTGCATCAGAGCAGTGAAGACCAGCACACTGTCTGTGATCTCTCTGTTTGCATCTTCCTTGCTGAGCTCTACTGACTGGTTGATCTCCTGAATCTTCAGTTGTCTCTCCTGGATCATCTGCTGAATTTCAGCCTCTGTCTTCCCCAGCTCAGCCTTCTTTCCTTCATATTCCTCTGTCAGAGGAACAATGTGATGTAACTTGTGGTCTGACTCGGTGCAGAACTGACATACACACATCTGTTCAGTCTTGCAGAACAGCTCCAGCGGTCTGTCATGCTTCTTACACATCCTGCCTTCCAGGTTCTCCACAGGATCGATCAGCTTGTGTCTTTTCAGCCCTGTGATTCTCTGATGAAGCTCCAGGTGAGTCTCACAGTAGGAGGTCAGACACACCAGGCAGGACTTCAGGGCCTTAAGTTTGGTCTCAGTGCAGACGTCACAGGGAACTTCTGGTTTGGCACAGCGTTGGTCTGGGCTGCTGCTGGCTTTCTTTTGAGCTGACTTCCTGAAGTGAGCAGCCATCTCAGATATTAAAGTATTGACCCTCAGCTCAGGTCTTGTCTTAAAAAGCTCTTTACACATGGGACACTGGTACTGGGTATGAATATCCCAGTGCTGTGTGATACAGCTTTTGCAGTAGTTGTGTCCACATGGTGTGGAGACTGGATCGGTGAACACATCCAGACAGATGGAACACAGAAACTGCTCTTCAGATAGGAGACTGCTGGCAGCAGACATGTCTGGACTCTGAGACCTGAAGTGAAAGTGTCAAATATCAACATTGGAATGATGTAGTTCCTTAATATGTGTTGCAACAACAAGTTATCAAAGCTGGACTAAAGGAATAATAGCTAAAATCATTTTGACAGTTATATTGCACTTGAAACCTGTAGTGGATGTCCCTTACGAGCATCCGTAGCTGTTGCTGTAATAAGCATGACATGCGCAGGGGAGATTCAGAGAAGTAAAGCCGACTTGTTGAAATGGCCACGGTGTCCGAGTCCCTGTATAACCTCACAACATAAACTTACTACATGGTGTCAGAAGTGTTACTCCGCTACGCGGGCTCGGTGTACAAGGCGAAGAGAAGAAATTTGTCAGGCGGCGAGTGGCTGTTTTTTTTTATCGAGCGAGTTTGCATGAACTAGCTAGCTAGCATAATGTCAGAGGGTGATCAAAGAGCGCCAGTTTGCGCGCATAGTGACAGTTTCCATGTCAGCGCGCCGGAGAAGTTTGACTGTGAAGACAGTAAGAACTGGCCAAGATGGATCAGGAGATTCGACAGGTATCGTGTCGCCTCGGGACTGGACAAGAAAGGGAACGCTTTCCAGGTTAATACTCTGATGAACTTCATGGGGGATGAAGCAGAGGACATTTTAAATGCTACTCAGTCGAGTGCGGAGGATAAACTCCTATATGCGGCAGTAGTTAAGTGTTTCGAGGAACATTTTGTAGGGCGACACAATGTCATATTCGAGCGGGCACAGTTTAATGTACGCAAGCAAGAGCCCGGGGAGTCCGCTGATAGCTTTATAACAGCGGTGCATAAACTAGCGGAACACTGCAATTTTGGGGTGTTGCAGGAAGAATTAATCCGGGACCGCATCGTTGTAGGGATAAAACACAGGGCCCTTGCGGAGAAGTTACAACTGGACTCAGACTTAACCATCAGTCAAGTTAAACAGCATGAAACTGTGAAGCAGCAACAGGCTGTGATGCGTGGCGGGGATACACACACAGAGGAGAGGAGCGAAGTTGATGCAATCTCACGCCCATTCAAAAGGCAAGAAGCATATGGGCACAAACAAACGGGGCACACAAGACAAAGACAGACAGAGACAGTAACAAATACAGAGAAATGTCAGAGGTGTGGTAGATTTTCCTCCCATAACTGGAGGGAATGCCCAGCTAGCAATGCAGAATGCAGGAAGTGCCACAAAAGAGGGCATTTTGCTGCAGTGTGCCGTTTCACGCAGCCAGTGTATGAGGTGCTGAGGGAGGAAGAATTACAGCAGGACACCCTTTTTATAGGGGAGGTGAAGGAACATACCTCTGGCTGGCACACAGACATAGGACTCAATGGGGAGGTAATCTCTTTCAAAATAGACACTGGAGCAGCAGTCACTGCTATCCCCACCAGGCTATATAAATACAGCAGAGATGGCCCCTTGATGGCAACGGACAAAAAACTGTACGGCCCCAATAACACAGTACTGCAGGTAGCAGGGCAGGTCACAGGCCAGCTTAAGAGCAAAAGTGGAACTGTCACCCAGCCTGTATTTGTAGTGGTTTCTTTAGTCAGACCCTTATTAGGCCTGCCAGCTGTTGAGGCCTTGCGACTGGTGGAGCGTGTTGATGAACTGGAGGACCCAGGGGAAATGTTCAAGCAAAAATTCCCCACAGTGTTTGCAGGCCTGGGGAGGCTAGAAGGGGATTACAGCATTCGCCTGAAAGAAGGTGCAATGCCCTACACACTCACTACTCCACGCAGGGTGCCTATTCCACTGGCAGACAAAGTTAAGGAGGAGTTGGGGAGGATGGAAAAGATGGGAGTCATCTCAAGGATAGAAAGGCCAACAGCGTGGTGTACGGGTATGGTGCCTGTGATGAAATCCAATGGGAAAGTCAGGATCTGCGTGGATCTGACTAGACTCAATGAGGCGGTATGTAGAGAACGACACATATTACCATCAGTGGAGGGAGTCACTGGCACAATTGAATGGGGCAAAGATTTTCACCAAATTAGACGCACACTCAGGATTCTGGCAGATCCCCCTATCAGAAGAATGCAGAGAACTCACCACATTTGTTACTCCTTGTGGCCGCTTCTGTTTCAATGTTTTACCGTTCGGAATCAGCTCCGGTCCAGAACATTTTCAGAGGCGCATGTCGCAGCTCTTGGACGGACTGACGGGCGTAGTATGCCACACGGACGACATATTGGTATGTGGAGCAGACAAGGCCCAGCATGATGAGAGGCTCACAGCGGTCCTATCCAGACTCCAGGAAGCAGGTCTGACCCTAAATGAGAAGTGTGCATTCGCACAGCCAGAGGTGGTGTTTGTGGGCCACAAAGTCAGTGCAGGGGGCATAGCACCAGACCCAGAGAAAGTCAGGGCAATCGTGGACATGCCCACTCCACAAAATGTCGCAGACGTGAGACGTTTCCTGGGCATGGCCACATATGTGGGTAAGTTTCTACCCCTTTTTACTGACACTACCAAACCACTACGGGATTTACTGGCAAAGGAGAGTGACTGGGTGTGGGGAGATGTGCAGCAGGTGGCGTTTGAAAAAGTGAAGACTGATCTGGCCTCAGACAGGGTGCTAGCACAGTACAGGCCAGATGCCAAGACGAGAGTGTCTGCAGACGCATCATCTTTTGGAGTGGGAGCGGTTCTCACACAAATGCAGGACAACAAGGAGTGGCGCCCGGTAGCCTATATTTCACCAGTCTCTCTGACACAGAGCAGAGATATGCCCAGGTGGAGAAGGAGGCGCTGGCAGTAACATGGGCATGCGAAAGGCTCAGCCGTATCTAATAGGCCTTCAGTTTACTATAGAGACCGACCACAAGCCGCTGTTGGCTCGTTAAAAATGGTAACCCCAAAAGCCTTGGATGACTTACCCCAAGAAATCCAGCGCTTTCCCCGGGGGA